>PVKP010008235.1:0-58492 GCA_004027715.1 Plecturocebus donacophilus | reverse complement strand
AAGCTTAGTCTCTAATAAAACAGACTTTAAACTAACAAAGATCAAAAGAGGTAAAGAAGAGCATTACATAATGGTAAAGAGATCAATGAAACAAGAAACTATCCTAAGTATATATACACCCAATATAGGAGCATCCAGATACATAAAGCAAGTTCTTAAAGATCTACAAAGAGACTTAGACTCCCACACAATAGTAGCGAGAGACTTTAACCCCTGACTGTTAACATTAGACAGATGAATGAGACAGAAAATTAACAAGGATATCCAGGACTTGAACTCAGATCTGGACCAAGCAGACTTAATAGACATCTACAGCACTTTCCACCCCAAATCTACAGAATATACATTTTTCTCAGCACCACATCACACTTATTCTAAAATTGATCACATAATTGGAAGTAAAACGCTCCTTAGCAAATGCAAAAGAATGGAAATCATAACAGTTTTGCAGACCACAGTGCAATCAAATTAGAACTCAGGATTAAGAAACTCACTGAAAACTGCACAACTGCATGGAAAATGAACAACCTGCTCCTGAATGACTAATGGATAAATAATGAAATGAAGGCAGAAATAAAGATGTTCCTTGAAACCAATGAGAACAAAAACACAGTGTACCAGAATCTCTGAGACATATTTAAAGCAATGAGTAGAGGGAAATTTATAGCACTAAGTGCCCACCAGAGAAAGGAGGAAAGATCTAAAATCAACAACCTAATGTCACGATTAAGGGAACTATAGGAACAAGAAGAAACAAATACAAAAGCTAGCAGAAGACAAGAAATCACTAAGATCAGAGCAGAACACAAGGAGATAGAGACATAAAAAAACACATCAAAAATCAATGAATCCAGAAGCTGGTTTTTTGAAAAGTTCAACAAAATAGATAGATGGCTAGACAGACTAATAAAGAAGAAAAGAGAGAAGAATCAAATTGATGCAATAAAAAATGATAAAGGGGATATCACCACCAATTCCACAGAAATACAAAGTACTGTCAGAGAATACCATAAACACCTCTATGCAAATAAACCAGAAAATCAATAAGAAATTGATAAATTCCTGGACACTTACACCTTCCCAAGACTAAACCAGGAAGAAGTTGAATCCCTGAATAAACCAATAACAAAGTCTGACATTGAGACAGCAATTAATAGCCTACCAAACAAAAAAAGTACAGGACCAGATGGGTTCACAGCCAAATTCTACCAGAGGTACAAAGAGAAGATGGTACCATTCCTTCTGAAACTATTCCAAACAATAGAAAAAGAGGAAATCCTCCCTAACTCATTTTATGAGACAAACATCATCCTGACACCAAAACCCAGCAGAGACTCAATAAAAAAAAGAAAACCTCAGGCCAATACCCATGATGAACAGAGATGCAAAAATCTTCAATAAAATACTGGCAAACCAATTGCAACAGCACATCAAAAAGCTTATCCATCACATCAAGTAGGCTTCATCCCTAGGATGCAAGGCTGGTTCAACATATGCAAGTCTGTAATCCACCACATAAACAGAACGAAAGACAAAAACCACATGATTATCTCAACAGATGCAGAGAAGGCCTTTGACAAAATTCAACAGCCCTTTATGCTAAAAACTCTCAATAAACTAGGTATTGATGGAAAGTATTTCAAAATAAGAAGAGCTATTTATGACAAACCCACAGCCAATATCATACTGAATGGGCAAAAACTGGAAGCATTCCCTTTGAAATCTGGCACTAGACAAGGTTGCCCTCTCTCACCACTCCTATTCAATATAGTATTGGATGTTCTCGCCAGGGCAATCAGGCAAGAAAAAGTAATAAATGGTATTCAATTAGAAAAAGGGGAAGTCAAATTGTCTCTATTTGCAGATGACATGATTGTATATTTAGAAGACCCCATCGTCTCAGCCCAAAATCTCCTGAAGCTGATAAGCAACTTCAGCAAAGTCTCAGGATACAAAATCGATGTGCAAAAATACCAATAACAAACAGACAGACAAATCATGAGTAGAGAATAAAATACCTAGAAATACAACTAACAAGGGATGTAAAGGACCTCTTCAAGGAGAACTACAAAGCACTGGTCCAGGAAATAAAAGAGGACACAAATAGAGGGAAAAACATTTCATACTCATGGACAGAAGAATCAATATTGTGAAAATGGACATACTGCCCAAAGTAATTTATAAATTCAGTGCTATTCCCATCAAGGTATCATTGACTTTCTCCACAGAATTGGAATAAAACACTTTAAATTTCATATGGAACCAAAAAAGAGCCTGCATAGCCAAGACAATTCTAAGAAAAAACAAAAAACATAGCTGGAAGGATCAAACTACCCGACTTTAAACCATACTACAAGGCTACAGTAATCAAAACAGTGTACTGGTTTCAAAACAAAGATACAGACCAATGCAACAGAACAGAGGCCTCAGAAATAATGCTACACATCTACAACTATCTGCTCTTTGACAAACCTGACAAAAATAAGCAATGGGGAAAGGATTCCCTATTTAATAAATGATGTTGGGAAAACTGGCTAGCCATGTGCTGAAAGTCGAAACTGAAACCCTTCCTTATACCTTATACAAAAATTAACTCAAGATGAATTAAAGATTTAAATGTAAAACCTAAAACCATAAAAACTCTAGAATAAAACCTAGGCAAAACTATTCAGGACATAGGCATGGGCAAAGACTTTATGACTAAAACACCAAAAGAAACGGCAACAAAAGCCAAAATTGACAAATGGGGCCTAATCAAACTCCACAGCTTCTGCATAGCAAAAGAAACCATCATTAGAGTGAACCGGCAACCAACAGAATGGGAAAAAATTTTTGCTAATATCTAGAATCTACAAGGAACTTAAACTAATTTACAAGAAAAAAACAAATAACTCCATCAAAAAGTGAGAAAAGGATATGAATAGACACTTTCAAAAGAAGACATGTATTTAGCTAACAAATACATGAAAAAAAGCTCATCACTGGTCGTTAGAGAAATGCAAATCAAAACCACTTTGAGATATCATCTCATGCCAGTTAGAATGGCGATCATTAAAAAATCAGGAGATAAAAGATGCTGAAGAAGCTGAGGAGAAATTGGAACACTTTTACACTGTTGGTGGGAGTATAAATTGGTTTAACCATTCGAGAAGACAGTGTGGCAATTTCTCAAGGATCTAGAACTAGAAATATCATTTGACCCTGCAAGCCCATTACTGGGTATATACCCAAAGATTATAAATCATTCTATTATAAAGACACATGCACATGTATGTTTAGTGTGGCACTGTTCACAATAGCAAAGACTTGGAACTAATCCAAATGCCCATCAATGATAGACTGGATAAAGAAAATGTGGCACATATGTACCATGGAATACTATGCATTCATGAAAAAGGATGAGTTCATGTCCCTTTCAGGGATGTGGATGAATCTGGAAACCATAATTTTCAACAAGCTGACACAAGAACAGAAAACCAAACACTGCATGTTCTCACTCATAAGTGAATGTTGAACAATGAGAACACCTGTACATAGGGAGGGTAACATCACACACCGGGGCCTGTAAGGGGGTGGGGGGCTAGGGGATTTCTCCTTAGCATTAGGAGAAATACCTAATGTAGATGACAGGGTGATGGATGCAGCAAACCACCATGACATGTGTATAGCTATGTAACAAACCTGTACATTCTGCACATTTGCCCCAGAACTTAAAGTATAATAATAATAAAAAAAAGAAAATGACACTGATTAGCATGTTTCATGTAGTTTAGCCAATATTTGTTGGATGTCTCTATGTGAAGGGAACCACAGTAAATATAAAGAATACAAAGATAAATAACACTTAATTCTTGACATTGAGAATGAAGTTGGGGCAAAGTCCAATAAATAAATTAACCATATAAGAGATCTGAAAACTATGCTATGAGAAAATTAAGAATGTATACTCAGCCCTACCTGGGCATTTGGAGATGAGCTAAATCATGAAGGAAGAACTGGAGATAATCAAGCGTAGAAAGGTGGTAATGGAATTCCAGGAAGAGAGTCGGCAAAATGTGAGCAACAGTTTAGTAGCTTGGTGCAGTATCTAAAAATGTACAGAAACCTAAAAAAAAAAAAAAAAAATCCCATTATTACTGATTATATGGTATGAGCGAAAGATAAATAAAGCAGAAGTTCATGTCAGGAGTCAAATTCTAAATCACTGGAGAATGTGCCCATATAAATAAACTCTCACTTATCAAACCTTATCTTCTGCTTTTCCTTACTCCGGGACCTCATGTTCCAGTACCATACATAGGTTGAGTACTACTTACTCAAAATTTTGGGACGAGAAGTGTTTCAGGTTTCGAGATTTTCTGGATTTTGAAATACTTGCACTACTGGCTTAGCATCCCTAATCTAAAACTCAAAAATTGAAAATGTTTCCTTTGGGTATTATGCTGGCTGGCATTCAATAAGTTTCATATTTGGAGCATTTCGGATTTTACACTTGTAGATTAGGATATTCAACCTGTATATTTTCCCAGCTTCTGCTAGTAGATATTGGCTAGTTCCCTCCACTCCTTTTGAAATATAGTCCCTTTTCTCCCTTAAATGGCTGGCCCAGGGTTCGGGAGGGGAGGTGACAGTATATCCTGATATAGATGGAAGTTGCAAGGCAGAAGCTTTTGCATAGTCTTTAAGCAATACTGGAGAGGTATCCTGTAACAGGAAGAAATGTAGGGGGAATGTAGGCTTTCAAGGTTTTTGATGAATCAATACAAATGTTTCCATCCCCCAGCGTCACGGTCCCATCCTTTCTACTAATGAGGTCTTGATCTTGGCAAGCAGATATTTTAGAACTGAGCATTCCTTTTCTTCAGCTCTTCTGTTACTCTTATAATCAAGTTCGGGACAAAATCCTTAGCTTTTTCTGCCCTATCACTAGAGGAGATGACATTAGGTTTACATGATCCCAAACAGTTCCTATGGCTTTCACATTTGAACTGCCATTTCTCATTAATTACCCTTAGCCTTTCCTTCTTTTTCTCCAGTGAATTGATGACATTTAGCAAAAAACATTTTATTCCATTGCCCTTATTAGTAGTATTCCACCCAAGTATTTCAAAGGCCTATTTTACAACCTATGAAAATTTTAATAATTTTATGCATGTCAGGGGTTATTAGTGCTTTACCTACCTCTGGCAATGAAGACCCTAATTGCCAGCTAATTAGCAGCACAACCAGCTGCAAAATCCCATTTTAGAGCCTGCTTCCTTCTACTATTCCTGAAACCATCACTCCTAGATTGGGTTACCCAGGAAACAGACCCTAAGGTTGAGATTTGCATTCAGGAATTTTATTAGGAAGTCACCTTCGCCTCAAAACCTGTGGGGAAGTGAAAGAAGTAGGATTATGAAAGCGAAACAGTAATCTGTGAGGCAGTCTCGACCAAGGCCTTTGCTAATCCCCCTGAGAAGATTGGAACCTGGTTGGAGCTAGATCTATCTGAAAGGGAATAGACATTTCCAAAGTCAGTCATTTGGGTGAAAAAAACAAATCATCATACAGAAAACTAAAATTTAAAAGGTGAGTCTTCAAGGAAAAAAATCAAGACTTGCATCTCTCAAAAATATTTGGAAGAAAGTTTCTACCCATCTTCTCTTGCCACTCATTCAATCTTATGCGTGGGCTGAAGAGTAACTTGATGAGATTGAGAATAGGGTTAAAATGGATAGGCAGCCTCGGCCCCTCTTGGCTCGTGAGCTCATTCCACACAGAAGGGTATGGAAAAGACTGCAGTCCTTCACTACCTGCCTGACTAAACATATGCTATGTAGACCCAACTCTCCCTTGGAGTGGGGGATCTGAAAGTCCTTAGATTTGTGGTGGAAGTTCACTTCGGCTTCAGGTCCCAGCCACGTTCTCCAATTCAGCTCTCTCAGCTATAAAGCTGTTATTTATCTGTAGTCTTTTTTAAAATTGCAATCTATAAATTGTTTTTTAAAAATAACATATGCCTATAGTAAAAATCAAACAGTACAGAAAGGTATAAAGTAAAAAGTAAGTTTCTTTTCCTCTTTCCCACTCCTGGTCTCAATCCTCCAATCCAATTTTCCAAAGGTAACCACTGTTACCGGTTACTTATGTATCCTTCCAGAGATACTCCATGTATTTACAAGCATATTGTATGTAGGTATGTGTAGGTATTCCTTTTTTTTTACACAAATGGTAGCATACTATACATGCTACATCAAATTTTGCTTTTTTCATGGAACAATATGTTAAAGTTGATACTTTAATTCCCCTTTAAAATAAAAGGTGACTCATAAGCAACAGTAGAAAGGAAAACAGAGTCCCTCTTAAGCACCTCATTTTAGGAACTCTGACATAATTGAAAGTGTTTCTAGTTAGTAGTGGTTACAATGGCCACATGGAGGTGTTCTGGGAGCTTGGCCTGAATGTATCCCTTGGGAAATGACAAGCTGAGAATGAGTATCTTGGATTTTAGAAACAAGATTATTTAGTTACATGTTTTTAAGTTTGTTTCCCTCTTACTGTCTCTAAATGTTTATTCATCTTGTATAAAAATAAGAGTCTGATTTCAGCTGTGCTACAAAAAATTATGATGAATATCCCATTATCTGTAATTTGTCCATCCATAAAGACAAAGGGGAAACAACCTCTCCCCTAATCATCACTACCTTGTAGCCAGCATGGAGATAGCAAGATGGAATAGTAACATTCCCAAGAGGAAGGCTAGTCCAGGAAAACAAAAGCCAGGTCCCTGGGTTCTAGCTATCTTTTCTATGTGCAGATACTTTTTTCATTATCATCTGGACACCACAATTTTAATTTATTACAAGACATTGCCTAATTTCCTACCCCTTCCTTGGCAGCTGAAATATCAGTTTCTTATCATGACCACTGATAAAGGCATTGCTGTCATGACCTTCATCATCCTCAGCAGTTCTTGCAGGGCTTGAAGGAGTCATATAACAAATACCAATCATAACATTTTACACTTGCACCTTCCCAAGTGTTTTCAGAATCTTAACAGAAAGTAGTACTAGAATATAAAAGTGAAACACAGGTATGGATTTCCTATCGTGTGACTCTGGGCAATCATGAATATCAGTGATCCTCTACAACATTAGGCTGCTTTAGATGATTTCTAAGTTATCTGTCTGCAGTGACACTATTTGATGTTCTTCACTAATTTGGTAATTGCTACAAATGAGTAAAACAGGTAAGTCAGGCCTAATGAACCTCATTTGACAGTTGAGGATACTAAGGCACAAATAAGCTAGTAATTTTCTCAAGGTTGCAAAACCAATTTGGAATAGGGTTGGAACTGAAAATCAGGTTCTTTCTGCTATTTTAAGATCTCCCTAAAGAATATAGTGAAGGTGACTTTGGCAAGTAGTGGAAATGATGGGCGTAAATTTTCCTTGAACTTGGGAGATTAAGCCTGCCCTAATGGATGCTGCTGACATTCTTGTAGAGTAGTGGGAATTGGTAAGAAAGAGCTAGGCCATATATTCTCAAGTGCTCAAGTCAGGAAGTCTGGGAAATTTTATATAAACAGACAACTAAATGTGTGTGTATGTGTATGTGCTTCTGCGGCATTGAGTAAGAAAACAACAAATATCTATTTTGCATCTTCACCTCTGATGTGATAAGCTCTGCAGAGTATACAAAAATATGACCCTTGTTTTCAAGAATGTTGAAACTTACAGAGAAATCAAATACACAAATGTAAAAAGCTGACAACCCAGAATGGGAGTCAGAAGCTTGGCTTGGAAGGAAGCATAAGAGGCAGTGTCTTTCTTCAGTCCTCCACCCCATTCTAAGAGAGAAGGGCTGCAATCCAAATTGCTATCTCTCAGGACACTGTATGTTGATATTCCCAACTTCATTCCTAAAATATGTTTATCTCTTTTTCTTCTTTCTTTCTTTCTTTCTCTCTCCCCTCTCCTCACACACAGAAAGAATGGGGACCTGGGTGTTCTATCCTTTAGCAATGACATAAATACAGCCTACTTTCAAGAGAAGAAAATAACTTTTCCCTTGGCCCCAAAATAAGCCCCACTGAAATGTGGTTTTCTAGGAGTTTGTTCTTATGATCTACAAGATTTAAAATATTTATGTGAGATTTCAAGATCCTGGAGAGCACTTCCAAAGTATGAAATGTTATGCAAATGAAAGGGATTTCAAAAATACTAATTAATATCATTATTTAAACAAATCTTTATTGATCTGAATATAATACATTCTGAATAATGATTATCCCTGCACAAGGGCTCTCCCTGGTTTCTGTCCTTGAAACAATTGCTCTCTATAATGAATGAACTAGACTATATTGTGCACTGAAAGGAAAGCTGAGTTAAACTAAATTATTAGCAATTCTTTTATTCTGCATTTAAGCAGCAATTACTCTTGAATTATGAGAGCCAGCATACTTTCCCATCCCCTACATTCCAAAAAGCAAGCAACATCCCACCCAAAATCCCTAGACTGAAAATACTAGTGAACAATCCCCAAAAGCAAAGGGATCTCAAAACTTTAACTAAATATAATGTATAAAATATGTATATTTATATAATTATACATAATATATAAATTTTATACATTATATAAAATTCAAATGTGTGTGTATTTTACATCTTTAATTCTTTATTGTCAGCCTAGCAGTTTTTTCTTTCAGACCTGCAAACTTTGATTTCTGACAAGAGACTGGATCTGGTGCCGTGAACATAGTGGGAAGTCAAAATCAAATTTCTAGATGAATGAAATAATTCATGTTAATTGAGTATTCAGAGAAACCCGAGCAAAGCCAATCGACTGAGTTAGTAAATTGTTGCTATGGCAGTGTTTTCCTGATTGGAAAAAAATTATAGCAGGGTCAAGAGCAGATTTTACACAACAGGCAATAATGGGAGAGGAGAGATGAAGCATGACCTTTTCTTCATTTTATTCCTGTTTTGGAATGAAGCAATAGATAGACAGAAAAGACAATTTATGGTTTTCTCTGAGATTAGCAAGGGAGCTATCTTTTAGGAGAGACTAACTGAGTTCCGCCATTAGTAATTCTCAAAAATGCAGGTGGGAAAAATAGAGTCCTATAATGACTTTGGTAGTAAGGTAGTAAGGGGCTTGCTGAAGGCCATGAACAGGCAAAGAACATAAAGAGAAACAGTAATGATATTTTTGTTGGTTTGCTTGTTTTGCTTTTAGTTTCATTTAGTTTTGCTTTGTTTGTTTCTCCGTTGGAAAAAGAACATTCAGTCTTAGGTTAACAATATTAAAAGATAAACTTGGGCAGGTTAAAATTTTAAAAAGTTTATTTGAGCAGACAGCAATTCATAAATCCGGCAGCTCCACACCACAGGCTTTTTGGGGATCCACCCCAAAAGATTCAAAAGGCAAACTTACAAGGTAGTCATGGAAGCATAATTTAAAAGTATATATTTGATTGGTTAAAGTGAAAAATCCCCAGTTATAGGTTAGTTGGCAATTTCTGATTGGTTAAATTACTCTGAGCTGAATTTCAGTTTGGTTATTTTGGAACCCAGAATGCTGGAGCCATCTCAGCCTAATGGCCTCTCATTTAACTTTTACTTACTTACTTATTCATTTAGAGATGGGGTCTCACAATGTTGCCCAGACTGATCTTGAACTCCTAGGCTGAAGTAATCCTCTTGCCTGAGCCTCTTGAGTAGAAGGGATTACAGGCCCATTTAACTTTTTTTTTTAACAATAGTGATTGAATAACCATTGAGTTACTGGCAGAATTTCAAATGGATACCAATTTGTGGTCATTTTTTCATGCTTATTATTTCTGTAATTGCATACTAACAAAATGTATTCTAATTAACAGATAGGCACACTTTTGTGATGTTGTTTTCATAAAGAAGCAATGTAGCATAGTAGGAGGAGCAATGGAAGAGATGTTGGAAGGTCAGAGTTAGAACTCCATCACTGTGACCATTAGTACTGAGTGTCAACTTGATTGGAGTGAAGGATGGAAGTATTGATCCTGCGTGTGTCTGTGAGGGTATTGCCAAAGTAGATTAACATTTGAGTCAGTGGGCTCGGGAAGGCAGATCCACCCTTCTGGCTGGACACCATCTAATCAGCTGTCAGTGCAGCTAGAATATAAAGCAGTCAGGAAAATGTGAGAACACTAGACTGACCTATCCTTCCAGCCTACATCTTCTCCCGTACTGGATGCTTCCTGCATCAGACTCCAAATTCTTCAGTTTTGGGACTTGGACTGGCTCTCCTTGCACCTCAGCTTGCACATGGCCTATTGTGGGACCTTGTGATCATGTGAGTTAATACTTAATAAACTCCCATTTATACATATAATATCTAATATATATCATAAACTCCCATATATATATATATATATATATATATATATATATAGAGAGAGAGAGAGAGAGAGAGAGAGAGAGAGAGAGACTTTGGTGCTAGGAGGAACAGAATACTTAGAATGGAGTTGTTTAGTTGGTTTTGGGGTTTCTGGAGTTGGCTGCTTAATATAATTAGACCTCAAAATGCTAAGGATTCTACTTCTAATGGTATGGAGAACACTGGATAGTCCTTGATGTAAACTGTTTAGAGAGTTAAGCAAAATAAATGCATTTGATACTCCCGATTCACCACTAATGAGAGGCAAGGAGTTTAGTGACTCTATACATAATACCTTTGACCATATGTGGAGAAACAAGGAATATAATGAAGCTGGTTGGTTGCTCCTAAGTTCAGTGGACACATTGATGAAAGAAAATGATGAACTCAGGGATTCTAACTCCCAACTTTAGAAGCCGGTACTAAGCCTCAAATCTACTAAGATTGCCCTGAGTAAGAGTCTTATCTCCTGGAGAGAAAGAGCTGAAATTGTGGAAAAACAGACACAAACTCTTATCATGTGAATGGCTGAACTGCAACGAAAGGTGCATGCACAGTCCCACTGCATATCTACTGTAAGAATGAGAGAACTGATTGGAAAAGAATGAGACCCAGAAACTTGGTATATGGGATGTGTGGCAGACCCGGTTGAAGCTGGGGACACTGAGCTTGTAAACTCTGATGAAACTTTTTTACCAGAAGAAACAGCTTCCCCATCCCCAGTAATGGCAACACCCCGCCCCCACCCTGCCACCCCGACATCCACCACAGCCTTTCCACCTTTGAGGAGATAAACCCTGTGCTGCCTGAGACAACAGTAACAAACTACCCCGAGGCAGTTGCCAGACAAGAATGTTGATTCTCCTCAGGAGCCACCCTGACACCCTTGTTTGCTTCTAGACCTGTAACTAAAGTCCCAGTGGTCCCCTAGAGGTGAGGTTAAGGGTGTGACTCATGAAGAGGTGCTTTACAGTAAAAAGTAAGTGCTTGAGTTTTCTAATTTATATAAGCAGAAATCTGGAGAACAGGCATGGGAATGAATATTAAGGGTGTGGGATAATGGTGGAAGGAACATAGAGTTTGATCAGGCTGAATTTATTGATTTGGGCCCACTAAGCAGGGTCTCTTCATTTAATATTGCAGCTCAGGGAGTTAAAAAAGGTTCTAATAGTTTATTTGCTTGGTTAGCTGAAATACAGATTAAAAGATGGCCCACTGTGAGTGAGCTGCAAATGCCTGATCTCCCTTAGTTTAACGTAGAGTAAGGGATCCAAAGGCTTAGGGAGATTGGGATGGTGGAATGGATGAGTCATGTTAGACATACTCATCACAGCTGGAAGGGTCCAGAAGATATACCCTTGACCAATGCCTTGCAATATAGATTTTTTGGGGCAGCACCTGCATTTTTGAAGAGCCCTATAATTGCTCTTCTCTGTATGTCAGATATAGCAGCGGGAAGTGCACTCAGCTGCAAAATTTAAATGCAATGAGAATAATTGGATCCCGAGGTGGCAGGGGCCAAGCAGCAGCACTCAACCATCAAAAGCAACATGAGCATAGCTACCATAATGGGCAGCAGAGGCAAAGCAGTAATCAGAATATTCTGGCTTGTGTAGAGCTCTGGCATTAGCTAATTAATCATGGTGTTCCTAGAAGTGAAATTGATAGGAAGCCTACTGCATTCCTACTTAATTTATATAAGCAGAAAACTTCTAGGTTGACTGGAAAAAATACTAATTTGAATTATAAAAACAGAGAATCACAGCCCCTCAATCCATTTCCAGACTTGAGCCAGTTTACAGATCCAGAACCTCTTGAATAAAGGGAAGGCCAGGTCCCCTTGAGGAAGGACCCCACTACACTACTGACAATTTATGCTGTTAATCTTTCTCCCATCCTTCCCCAAACAGACCTCTGGCCTTTTACCAGGGCAACTGTGCATTGGGGAAAGGGAAATAATCAGACATTTTGGAGGTGATGTTGAATCCAGTGAAGCCAAAACGTCACTGTGGCCTTCCAGTTAAAGTAGGGGATTATGGAGGTCAGGTAATTAATGAACTTTTAGCTCAGATCCGACTTACAGTGGCTCCACTGGGTCTCTGAATACATCCTGTGGTCATTTCCCCAGTGCCAGAATGCACAATTGGCATAGACATACTTAGCAGCTGGCAGAACATCCACATTGGTTCCCTGACTGGTAGGATGGGGGCTATAATGGTAGGAAAGGTCAAATGGGAGCCATTAGAGCTGCATCTACCTAGAAAAATAGTAAATCAAAAACAATATTGCATCCTTGGAAGGATTGCCAAGATTAGTGCCACCATCAAGGACACAAAAGATGCAGGGGTGGTGACTCCCACCACATCTCCATTCAATTCTTTTATTTGGCCTGTGCAGAACACAGATGAATCTTGGAGAATGACAGTGGATTATCGTAGGCCTAACGTGGTGACTCCAATTCCAGCTGCTGTACTAGATGTGTTTTTATTGCTGTACTAGATGTGGTTAAATTAACACATCTCCTGCTATCTAGTACTGCCGTTGACTTGGCAAATGCCTTTTTCTCTATTCCTGTCCACTAGGTCCACCAGAAGCAATTTGCCTGCAGCTGGCAAGGCCAGGAATATACCTTTACTGTCCTTCATATCAACTCTTTTGCTTTTTCTCATAATCTTATTCGGAGAGATCTTGATCTCTTTCTGCTTCCACAAGATATCACACTTGTCCATTACATTGATGATATTATGTTGATCGGATCCAGTGAGCAAGAAGTAGCAGACACATTGGACTTATTGGTGAGATTTGTGAATGCCAGAGGATGGAAAATAAATTCAACTAAAATTCTACCTCAGTAAAATTTCTAGCAGTCCAGTGGTGTGGAGCCTGTCAAGATATTCCTTCTAAGGTGAAGGATAAGTTGCTGCATTTGGCCCCTCCTACAACCAGGAAAGAGGCACATCGCCTAGTTGGCATATTTTGATTTTGGAGACAACACATTCCTCATTTGAGTTTGTTACTCCAGCCCATTTATCGAGTAACCCAAAAGGCTGCCAGTTTTTAGTGGGGTCCAGAACAGGAGAAAGCTCTGCAGTAGGTCCAGGCTGCTGAAGCTCATGGAATTCACTGATCTTACCATGTTTCCCATCATCCTGAAGCAGCGGGATCAATAGAACAGTGGAAAGGCCTTTTAAAGTCACAGGTACAATGCCAACTATGTGACAATACTTTGTAAGGCTGGGGCAAACTTCTCCAGAAGGCCATGTATGCTCTGAATCAGCTTCCATTATATGACACTGTTTCTCCCATGACCAGGATTCATGGGTCCAGAAATCAAGGGGTAGAAGTGGAAGTGGCACAACTCACCATCACCCCTAGTGACCCACTAGCAAAATTTCTGCTTCCTGTTCCTGAGACATTTTGTTCTGCTGGCCTAGAGGTCTTATTTCCAGAGGGAAGAACACCGCCACCAGGAGACACAGTGATTCCATTAAACTGGAAGATTGCCAGCTGGATACGTTGGGTTCGTCCTACTTTTAAGTCAACAGGCTAAGAAGGGAGTTACAGTGTTGGCTGCGATGACTGACCCAGACTACCAAGATGAAATAAGTATACTACTCCACAACAGAGGTAAGGGAGAATATGCATAGACTACAGGAGATCCATTAGGGTGTCTCTTAGTATTACCATGCCCGTGATTAAGGTCAATGGGAAACTACAACAGCCCAATGCAAGCAGGCTGACAAATGACCCAGACCCTTCAGGAATGAAGGTTTGGGTCACTCCACCAGGAAAAAAACCACAGGCTGCTGAGGTGCTTGCTGAAGGCAAAGGAAATACAGAATGGGTAGAAGACAGTAGTCATCAATAGCAGCTACAATCATGTGACCAGCTACAGAAATGAGGACTGTAATTGTCATGAGTGTTTCCTCCTTTTGGTAAAAACATGTTTGTGCATGTATATGCTTGTACTAAGAAAATATCTTCATTTAATTTTCTTTTTCCTTTATCATATGACTTAAGACTTATTCACTTCATATCAACATTTAAGTATTATTAACTTTATGTAATATTTGGGTTGGGAATGGTGCATTTCCAGTTGTATGAATGATAGTTGTATTATGTTAGGCATAATTATGACCTCATTATCTTTATTTGAAGATTATGTATAATCTCAGGAGATGTGTATGAGTTCAAATTGACAAGGGGTGGACTTGTGATAGTTAATACTGAGTGTCAACTTGATTAGATTGAAAGATGTAAAGTATTGAACCTTGGTGTGTCTGTGACGGTGTTGCCAAAGGAGATTAACATCTGAGTCAGTGGGCTGGGAAAGGCAGACCCACCCTCAATCTGGGTGGGTATCATCTAATCAGCTGCCAGTGTGGCTAGAATATAAAGCAGGCAGAAAAACGTGAAAAGACAAAACTGGCCTAGCCTCTCAGCCCACATCTTTCTCCTACGCTGGATTCTTCTTGCCCTTGAACATCAGATTCTAGGTTCTTCAGTTTTTGGGACTCAGAATGGCACTCCTTGTTCCTCAGCTTACAGATGACCTATTGTGGGACCTTGTGATCATGTGAGTTAATACTTAGTAAATTCCCCTTTATATATATCATATTAGTTCTCTTCCTCTAGAGAACCCGGACTAATACAGTCACTTACAAGTTGGGTGGTCACACATGGTGTTTGAATATCAGAGTCTGTAAATGTCAAGAAAAAAATGAAACTGATGTTAGTTTCTCTTTCTACCTCACAAGTAGTTATGAGAACCAAATGAATGAGTTTATGTGTATCAACTATAAAATTAATGTATAAACATAAGTGGGGTCAGCTTCATAGGCATGCAAGCTGTGTAGCGGTACAGTGCCCTATGCTTAGAAGGACACTGTCAAGATATTCCTTCTAAGTGAAGTGCACCCCACACTTGGTTTATTGCACTGTTGTCACCATCTTGAAATTCTTAATCATTTTTGAACAGGAGGCTCATATTTTTATTTTGCACATAACTCCACAAATTTTGTAGCCATTCCTGAATGTAAGGTATTATTAGAAAGGCATGAATTCTTATAGAAGAAGCAATATTTGTGAATTGCAGTTAACCCATGCTGTTTTTTGAATTGCAAATTGTATAGAATGCAAGGGATTAATGAATGATATGCTGTAGGCATTTTTTTTGTAATTCACTTTTAAGTGATATCAAGAAAATTACATAGGTCAAGGTTAAATAACAAGGTTGAGTTTAATATCAATTAAAATAATTGCATGTCTAAACCTGCATCAGTTATATTTGACCTTGTTTAGAGCATTTCAAAGTGAATAGTGTTGCGTACATTTGTGTAAGGGTCAGAAGGAGGGAGGGTTGTCGATTTTTTTTTTACCATTGCCAGCTACAGTGGGAGCAGGTGCCTAGGTGAGAATGACAATTCCTCATCTAGTTGTTTTTATGGTCCTAATTCCATGGTATATTTTTTTTATTGTAATAGTTAAACTGATTAGGCCACAGTATACAATGGTTTTCTTCTGTAATTTTTTAATGACAGTTATTCTTTAAAGTACCATCTAAGATAGCTAATGTCTGTGAAAAATGTTGGAAATGCAAATAAATTAGGGTCTGAAATGTAGCTTTATTGTGTGGCATCTTCATGTGGGAACTTAAGGAAAGCCCAGGGCCTTGAATCCAACCATTAAACAAAGAAAACAAAGACAAACTTTAGGTTTCTGCTAGAAACTATGTGACTTGTAAAATTCGCCTTATTTTCAAATGCTTTGCACATTTTCTCTAACAGACACTAATGACTTTCCTGCACTAAAATTCAGTTGCTGATAGGATTATAAACAAGACTCTGGTGAATTAGTCTATGTATCTCCTTGGATTAGCCCGAGCTCTTCTTTCGACAAATGTTAAAGAAAGGCTCACCTCTGAATAAAGCAGGCATATTTAATTTAAAACATAGAAAGCAATTAAACAGGGAAAACATTCTAAACCTATAGAAGTTGATATTTCTCAGATAAAATTTGGGGTGAGAATTACTAATTAATACTAAAACTCTAAAATATTACCTGATTTCTTGGTGATAAATGAGAGTGCTAAGTGCCAATTTGTGTGTGTACATCTTCCCTGCTCCTTCTCCCTATGAAAACATTTCTAGTTGATATTTTAGCTAAAAACAGCCCCTCTGTTACTATCAGATATATGAAATCAACCATCTGGAATTCTTTTACTTTTTACTGCATAACTGCAGCCTCGCTCTAAATCATCATGGGGGAAATGCATTTACTATACAGGTAGTATTTGTGGATTACATATGTGGCAAAATAAATAATAGATAAAAATAAATACAATCTAGAATGGCCAGGTAGTATATGTAATTCACCCTCAATGCCTGAACTATTTTTTTCTTCCCTGAATAATGAGCAACTTCAAATATAAATTGATTCATTTCACATATGACATGGTACACACCATCCACACAAAATAACCTTCCCAAATAAAAAGTTGGGTCAAAAATTAAAACTAGTCCAGGTGTGGCGGCTCATACCTGTAATCTCAGCACTTTGGGAGGCTGAGGCAGGAGGATTGATCGAGTCCAGGAATTCAAGGCTGCAGTGAGCTCTGATCATACCACTGCACTCCAGTCTGGGCAACAGAGTGAGACCTCATCTCTAAAAAAAAAAAAAAAAAGGCATGGAAGTAAGATACTCTTGTCTCTCCAGCTACTTGTCTGTTTAAATGCTGAATACTGAATAATTATTGATATTATTAATAATATCCTTCAGGGCACATTGAAATAAACTATTTCAAATGTAATTTTATGTAATACAGTAATTACAGAATTTACAGTTATGAACAAGCATTAGGTCTTTCATCAAGTAAAATATTAAAGAAATACAAGTTAGTCCTGTTGGGGGAGGGTGCTACTTTTGTCTTGAGTCCCCGTCCTTTTGATCCTTTGATCCTAGCTTCAAGAACCTCTCTACAGAAATACTCCACCTAGCTATGAACACCCTAAGCAACAATGCAGTTTCCATTTTGGTCTCTTTCTTATTTCTCATCAAATTTTGGATCTGAGTGGGTTCTCCAATACCTGTGGCAGAATCTTGCTGTTTTGGGAATCTACATAGGAAGTTAAATCAAACTTGCCCACTGGATGACTTTCTGGGATAATAAAGTTAATGTGCTACTACTCCTAAGACACTGCATGGTCCTTAAGATTGGAAATCATCCATTCTTTCCAAAATGTTTCTTCTGATGGAAGAACATCATCTTTCTGAAGCTGGTTTATGTTTTAGCTCAGAACAAGAAACTCAGTAGTTTAATCTCCCTCAAATGCTCTTAAACACCAGCATGTGAAGAATTATTTCTGTTGTTTTTGTTTGGTTTCTGCCTAAGTTCAATCCTGCTTAATTTTTGAGACCTAGCAAGATTATAGCTGAAAGGTGTTAGGAAATTTAATATTTTATAACAGCTGCTTGAGAGTTTTAAAATTGGATAACTAGTATTTTCTGCTTCCCACTAATTACTTTGGAACAGTTACAATGGCTATTTATGACTACATCAAAAGTTGTTTCTAACTTTGTATCCTAGACTTGCAGAATTCTAAAAATACTGAGAGAATGTTCTTTCTGAGATCCACTTTGTCAGTAACTAATTCATGCCATGCTTTCCCATTTTAGGGGCTGGCCTTTCTGCCAGACTCTGAAATAGACAATGTATTTCTAATGTTTTTCCCAGGGTTCAGTGCCCCTGTGACATCTTCCTTGGGACTGACTCTTCCCATTGGACAGCAATTAAGGCTCTAGTGGAGACCTTTGTTTTCCTCTTTCCTCTGGTCTTGTCAAAACATGTAATTCCCTGTTAGCATCTTCATTTAGAGCAGTGTTACTCAACAAATAGTCTGCAGACTGGTGCACTCCAGGACTGGATCAGATACGTACAGAAATTGAGAGTGTGCACTTAGAAAACTTTACAGTGATGGATGAGATGAGCTGGAATCTTGCTCCTTTTGTAAATAGATTTAAAAGTATTGTTTTCGAGTCTTCTGACAAACTGGATTTTGATCACATGTGCTACCGTGTACTGAGATACATACATTACTCCTTCAGGGTAACATATTCATTTCTAAATAGGCATGTTCTAGACACCCAAAAGGAATAGTGATCCGAAGTGCTGATGCCAAGATTGCAATTAACTCAGAATATGGTGCAAAAGGGAGATTTGATTTTCTAAAAGACAAGACAAAATATAGCATATTACCTGAGAAACTCTGCTGAGGAAGTTCCTAGGCTAAATGATATATTAGGCATTCTTAGACGACTTTTTTTTTTATTTTACAAACTTCGTACTATATATATGCATATCACTGGTGTAATTTTTGCAAAATCAAATTATACCTGTGTTCCTTCCAAGTTAAAAGTTGAGTCTAGTTTTATTCTGCGGTAAAAGAATAAAATATGCTTTTTCATCAGAGCCAAGAGCTCATCTAACTGATGTAAATTGGTTCCCCTGGAAAAATAAATGCCATCTCAGAAGAAATTATATTTTCTTTCTTTACTTTAAGGCAGGATCAGGCCCACCAGTCTCTGATGTTGGTGATGAGAATAGATCGCTCCCTTAAGTAGCTCTACCTCCTTTTCTTGGGCAAACTCGCTAAGAATGTATATCAAGTAACACTTATTTCTAGTCCCACGAAGATGCCAGGGACTTTAACAATTCTCACTCTGCCTCATTGGAGTGGCAGTAAATCCCTTGATCAAATCTGACTCCAATCCTCAGGTGAAATGGAGAGAATAAGTAGCTAGAACTGAAGTGCATTTATATTAGTCAAACCATTTTAGCTCTGTGCTTGCTAAAACAGTAGTAGGGTGGACGGAAAAGTACCTTATTACTTGGCTAACTTGCTAGAATAATTTTAATTGGGGTTCTTCCAATTTGGGGAAAGTAAATATTTCTTCTGATGTTCTAAGCTTCTAAAAGGGGGTAGGGTAGTATTCTTTACACCATTCTTTGTTTTGTGCTTTTTCTTTTGTTTCTTCATGCCTGAAAAAAGTAGAGTATGCTAAAGATTAATGAAGGTTCCCAGATGCGGACACATTCTTTAAGAAAAGCTCACACTATCTTCCAACCAGTCCAATTCATCTGCTCTCTTTTGAAATTATTCCTAGTAATGTCTTCATGAAGGAATGAAGTCACTACAGCAACGAAACCATCTGTGTGTTATGAACATTTCAGTGGGAATATTTCTAAATATGACAAGAGCATCATGACAATCAATGAGGTGATTAATTCACTGAATCATGTTTGAGTTGAATTCAGAAAGAGATAGTTTCCAAAACATTTGCCTAAACCACAAGCAGACTCCTTTGTCCAAACTTGAAGTTTGAAACCATTTTGATACCCAGTGTTATTCTGCTTTACAAATGTAAAAGACATTTAAAATTCTTGTAGCCGTCACTGGGGTTTACCCACCTTACCAAAGTATCTTTGGAGGAATCTTAAATAAGAATAAAAGTTTCTAAGTTAGAACAAAGTAAGTTAGAGCAAAGGTCTGAACTTAAAGTCCATCTTCTCCATTATTTTATCTTAACAATTCAATAGCAAATTAACTTTTTAAAATAATGAATTGAGGGTTCTGAAGCCCCTAAATCACGTATAATTTCAACAATTCTCCCTTGAAGGAATAAAATATAGGATCTTCCAGGTATGGGAAGTTTTAGGACTGCAGCAGCCTTTCAGGATTTATGCCTAGGACTAGCCAAGCCTAGAAAGTCGGCCAACTAATCTTTCTTTCAGAAATCTGGCATTCTTATTTTCTGAATGCTCTGAATCTTCTGTTGTTCTTATTGCATTCTTGTCTTTGGACCACTGCACTGCCTTAATATCTTATTTCTATGTGATCTTTGGCCTTTGGCTACTTGTTTAGATTTTCTTACATCACTTTCTTGTCTTCCAGCTTTTAAATATAATCTCTGGCTAGAATACTCTTTTTATTTATTCTTCCAATTTTCCCCTATAGCTTCTCTTGTCATTGCTGGTGCTGACTCATAGGCCTTCTCTCTTAATCATTGTTGTCCGTGACCTTGCATTACCCCTGAAGAATAAGGCGTCTTGGTAACATACTATATTCCATTTGGCAGTAGCAAGGTAGAGGAAAGTCTGTCTGTGAATATGGTTATCATTTTCATTTGAATATGGTTACCATTTTCTGCTGCTTTGGATGTTTTTGGTTTGTGTCACATTGCATCTTAACATCCATAAGGTCTTCTCATAACATCAGAGCTTTAAAACTACAAATTATTACTTTCACAGTGCTTACCACTGGCTGTATATAGAACCAGTTTTTATTTTGAAAAAATACATTTACCTTTCCTTATTATGTGATCATGAGGGCATCCAGAAGACAAGTTGGGTAAGAATTAAATTATATGCAATACACTCAACTACAAAAAACTTATCCATTTTCATCCTGATACCCTTAATGGGCAGAAACATTCACCTCATCTAGAGCACTGAATGTCTATACAATTTAGTTTATGTGTTCTGGATTTAACTGTCATTTATATGGATGACTTTTCTTCCCATACACAATCTAAGATCTATACTACCACTGTATCCCAATATTTAGTGCATTACTTTGCATGTGATAGTTTATTATCAGTCAATAAACTTTCATAGAATATGCAATAAACCCTGCAGGTAAAATGAAGCTTTTGGTGTATCCCTTTCAGCAGTCATTCTGAGAATCTCTAAGAAGATAGCTGGGCGTGGTGGCTCACACCTGTAATCTCAGCACTTTGGGAGGCTAAGGCGGGTGGATCACGAGGTCAAGAGATCGAGACCATCCTGGCCAACATGGTGAAACCCCGTCTCTACTAAAAATACAAAAAAATTAGCTGGGCATGGTGATGCGCACCTGTAGTCCCAGCTACTTGGGAGGCTGAGGCAGGAGAATTGCTTCAACCCAGGAGGCAGAAGTTGCAGTGAGCCGAGATCGCGCCGCTGCACTTCAGCCTGGTGCCTGGTGACAGAGTGGGAAAAAAAAAAAAAAAGAAAGAAGATACATTTATTAAGGAAACACTCTAGAGAAGTTAATAGATCAATATAAACCCTCCAGTTGGCTTTACTTCTCTTAGAACTATAAAATGAGGTGGTTCAGCAAAGAATAAGAGTTGTGATAAAAATTCTTTTTGCCCCAAATATAAAACCTGAAGCCTTTCTAAATAGAATAGGACAACCTCATGACACATTTGTGTTAATTAATGTGCTTGTAGATTATTTCACATGTGCTAAGCTCTTACACTTTAGCAACCAGTGTATCTCAGATTTAATACAAAAGCATTATGCTTATGCTTTTTATATATTTTTTCTCCTTTCATATCAATAATTAGTGCAGAATATACTTTGTTGGTTTAATATAAACATCTTGTACTCCTACTATGGAATATCTTATTAAGGGGATGCACTGACTTGTTGAAAACATACTCATTGTACCTATTTTATTTCTACTTTATCTTTTTGGTTCATGGTAAACCAACAGAGAGTTCACATGTGTAATGACATGTGTGTTTGATATAGAGTATATATTCAAAAATTGCAATGTAAGGTACATTATGCATTTTAGTTGGTAACCTAAGTTTTCCATATTTTATAAAATAGTACAGAAATTATTGTGAATATATTTTGAATTGTGATGCCAAACTGAGGGAAATTTGGTAGTTCCTAGGGAAAAAGAGCCAGTCTTAAGACATGCACAAGAGCCACTTACACAAATAGTATGTGTATAGCCCGTTTTCACACTTCTATAAAGATACTACCTGAGACTGGTTAATTTATAAAAGAAAGAAGTTTAATTGACTACTAGTTCTGCATGGCTCGGGAGGCCTCAGGAAACAATCATAGTGGAAGGTGAAGGCAAAGCAAGCACCTTCTTCACAAGGCAGCAGGAGAGAGCCAGAGTGCAGGAGAAACTGCTACTTTTAAACCATCAGACCTCGGGAGAACTCCCTCACTGTCACAAGAACAGCATGGGGGAAACCACCTCCATGATCCAGTCACCTCTCATCAGGTCCCTCCCTCAATATGTAGGGATTACAAATGGAGATGAGATTTGGGTGGGGACAGAAAGCCAAACTATATTACTATGATTTGAGGAGAACTGATTAAAGAACTCTTTATAAAAAATAATGAGAATGGACTTTGGAGCCAAATAGATCAGAATTTTCAAACTGCTTTTTCAATGTATTAGTTATATGATTCTAACTATATCATTTCCTCTCTCTGACCCTTAGTCTTCTTTTCTCTGAAATGGAAGAGAATAATAAATTCCATGCTTGAGAATTAACTGAGGTGTCATAAAGAATACTCTAAAGTCATTGATTTCCTTTCCCCTTACTGTTGTCCTATCACTGTTTCTAAAATTCCCTAAGTGGATATTAATTTTATTGTTGAGGTGACAATGCTACAGACAATCTTGCTTAAAAGTACAGTATCATTTGAAAGGGTAACATACTAAACAAATATGCCTTACTATTTTAGATATTACTTCATGGACCCCTGAGGGAGTGGAATCAGTTCTAGGAAAGAAGAAATGGTTGGCAGTTTTTTTTTTTTTTTCATTTTGTTTTGCTTTGATCTTTAGAGATGGGGTCTTCTTATGTTGCCCAGGCTGGAGTGCAGTGGCTATTCACAAGTGTGATTATAGTGCACTGAAGCCTCGATCTCCTGGGCTAAAGAGATCCTCCTGCCTTAGTCTACTGATAGCTGGGATTTCAGCTGTATACCACCATACCTGGCTTTAGGTTGTCAAACTTGAACACATCAATTGCTTCCAGAGGTGGACAGAACCAAGCAGGACATTGTGATTATGGGATATAAACAATATAGTCAGGATACTGGACACCCAAAGGATGCTCAGCAAGGAAGAATGAGTACAGAAAAGATAAACACAGTCGTTTTCAAATTTTGCTAAGATAAGGCACTGGGAGAAGGCAATGCCCCCAAGAAGGAAAGATGTTCAAATTGTTGACCTAGATGATCAAAATAATAATAAGAAAACACACATTTCAGGCACATTTTTATGCACTTCACACTCATTAACTCATTTATTGTTCACAACAACGCTAAGAGGTAGGAGATATTATTATTTGCATTTTCCATATAAGGAAATGAGGCACAGGGCAATTTGGTACTTGTCTAAACACAGAACTAGTAAGTGGTTATGCCAGAATTTAAATATAAGCGGTGTGGCTTCAGAGTTCATGTATTTAAACTTGGAGTAACAGTCAGCCTTATATTTTTTATACTTAAAACATGAATTAACATCCTTAATTCTGTATTCTTGAGGGATAAATAATTGATATATTGGAAAGATCAACAAACTGGGAAGCAAAAAACCTGCATTCCAGTTTGAGATGTATTAGCCACAGGGACCATGGACAGGTACTTTCCTGTCCTTTGGACCTCATTTTCCTGTTTTGTTCACTGATGAGTTTGAGCTAAATGAGATCCCTTTTAATCCTGGTTCTATGAAACATTATAACAAATAATTATTCTTAAAGGTATTCAGAATTTTATTATGTATTTACTCTGAAAATGCTTCATGTGATTTGGAAAACAATCATCTTAATTCTCTCCTTTTAGCAGCTATAGAATTTCAGTGAGAGTTATAACTGTATCTGAGCTTTGGAATGTGTAATTATGATAGGGATATGCTGATGATCTTGATCATCATAGAAATCATTACCATTGAAGTTTCTTTCAGAACCCTCTTAACTTTTGAATTTTTTTCTTGCACTTTTTCAATGAAGAAAAGCATCATGGTCTTTTTAATTTATTTTCATTTTTAAATGGTTCATTCACCAAGAGGAACTATTGCCAATAATAATGAGTAGTGTAGACTAAATGCCTCTGTACCTCACAAAGAAAATTATGAATGGTCTACCATGCAACTAATTAAATGTTTTTTCTTTCTTGCCCCAGCAGCAGCTCAACTTAAATGGTATTTTGGGCATCATCAATTTCATGAAATGGCTGTCATTTCAGCTTCGTTTCCGTCCTCTTGGCAGGTTTTTTGTATACTTGGCCAGGAAAAGTTATGGCTATGTTCTATTTAGATTGATGTAGGATTAGGCACATTTGATTGAACTGCTGAACTAATGCAGCAGCATTTTCATTTGACACAGACATATTACTCTGCAATCATCAGCTGCAGTACTCAGCTTTAACCTTCTGGTCTCAAGGATCAGTTCTCAAAATGCAGCTGCAAAGTTTTCCCAAGTTGACCTTCTAGAATTTTAAGTAAAAGCAAAAGACCAAAAATTGATGTTAATATATATTCCTAAGAAGAAATCCAGACATGATTAATCTCTCTCCTCTGGGCCCCACAGCACTTTGTTTTGATCTCTATTAAAGCATTTATTGAATATTGCTTTGAATTCAAGTTAGCTGTGTACATGTTTGTCTTTTCTGCTAAGCTCCTTGTGAATAGGAACTACATCCCTTAGTGAATGTCCTCATAGTGCCTAGCATAGCACAGAACACAAAATAGGTGCCCAATGCATAATAGCTGAATAAATTAATCTTGTGAAATTCAGGAAGCTGCTCAGGAAAATTCCTTCTTTGAACTCAATGTAACTCCTAAGTGAAAAACAGCATTACAAAATAGTAATTTCCTGCCAAATTAGAGGGTGCTATACTCTGGGAAACCAAGCCTAACACCAGGCCCTGTTGCATTTCTTGCAGAATCTACCATTTTGCTGTCATATAGGTGTTGTCTGCTTTATGAAAATATATGGCATATAGAAGAAATGCTGACCTGATTGTACAAAGTATTCCGGTAACTTCCCGGGGTATATTCTCCCTGTCTCCAATTCTTCACATTGTGAATGGAGGGAAACATAGATGCTTCCAATTTCAAGACTGCTAAATAGATCTGGGACCTCAGTAAATGCCAAAATTGAGGGGAGAGGACTAAAAATGATGGGAAAAACTTTTATGTAAAGATGCAGCATCTTTAATTGCAGCAGAATACATTATTCCATCTCGGAAGCCTAGGTGACTGGTGAAATAACACTGAAGATGGAGTTGAGATTCCTCAGCAATAAGAAAATCTGCCATAACTCTATGGGTCACAGTATGTTTCGTTAGACAATACTATGTAGCTGCAGCATGACGACGTGTATGTGAGACTGCTTGTTCTGAGTCAAATTGTGTTCCTCCAAAAATGATAGGTTGGAGTCCGCACCCCCAGTACCTCAAAATGTGATCTTATCTGGAGATAGGATCTTTTTTTTTTTTTTTTTTTGAGACAGACTCTTGCTCTGTCACCCAGGCTGGAGTGCAGTGGCATGATCTTGGCTCACTGCAACCACCACCTCCCGGGTTCAAGCGATTTTTCTGCCTCAGTCTCCCAAGTAGCTGGGACTACAGGTGTCCACCACCAGCCTAGCTAATTTTTGTATTTTTAGTAGAGATAGAGTTTCACCATACTGGCCAGGCTGGTCTTGAACTCCTGACCTAGTGATCTGCCCACCTCGGCCTTCCACAGTGCTGGGATTACAGGCGTGAGCCACTGCACCAGGCGAGATGGGATCTTTATACAGGAAATCAAGTGAAAATGAAATCCTCAGGGTGGGTCCTAATCTATATGACAAGTACATAAAAATGGGAAATTGGACACAGAGACAGACATGCATAGAGGGAAGATGATATGAAGGGACTTAGAGAGAACGTGGACATCCTCAAGCTAAGGAGAGTGGCCTAGAACAGAATCAAGCCCGCTGACACCTTGATTTCAGACTCCTAGCCTCCATAACTAGGAGCCAATACATTTCTCTAGTTTGAGCTACCCAGTCTGTTGTACTTTTTTTAGTTAGTCCTAACAAACGAATAAGCTATTACACTACAGAAATTTAGAATTCTAGATTGGAAGAGACTTTGAAAAATCATTGATTCTGGTTCGTTCTTTGCACCCTTGGCCAATGTCTATAACGTTCACATCAAAGAGAGGTTTCTTTGCCCAGGAAAAAAAAAAAAAAAAAAAAACAATGTGCATAGTCTTAAGTGAATAGTCGAGAAGCTTTTCAACCTGTTAAGATATCATTTCTTATGATTAAGCATAGCCAAATAGTTACTATAAATACAACCTCATTTGTTTTTGCGTTTTTCTCTATGAAAGACAGATAACATCATCAGTAGTATCACAAAATCATTCACATGCCAGAAGGCATACTGCAGTCTTCTTTAATGGAATAAAGGCTAATTCCTGCATATTAATCTTCAAAAGGTCCACTTTCTATTTCTTTAGCAGTTAAGGTTAGTTGCTCTTATCTGAATTATATCCATTAATTTACTCACATAATTTAAAAAAATTATAGTAGCCAATCAAAATCTAGGTATGTGTGCCATTTATACTATAACACATCCCAGAAACATGGTCTTTCCCTCTCCTCACAGTACCACTACAGTATCTTGTTATTATCTTGTAATCTTTCTTTTTCTTGTTTGAATATCCAGCCATGTATTCTCCATCTTATGTAGATGTTCTTGCCCTTGGTTATTTATCCCTGTTTTGCAGGATCTGTTTTTCCTGCTTGGTAAAGATTATTTCAGATGTTATTACAGTTCTTCAGAAAATGGCATTGGTGGAATTGAATATGTATAAATCTCAGTGTATTCTTGTTTGTTATATCCAGTAAATCACTCATTCATTAAATATTCATTGATTGCCTATAACTTGCAAGCACATTTCCAGATACTGTTTATAAAAAAAAATTATTGTATTCAAGAAACCAATCATCACATATAGAACACAGACACACATATACATAGTAATGAAAAAATAATAAAGTTCAGCTCTCTGCCTGAAAGTAATATGGCTAAGATTATGTAGGCAATACCTAACTTAACAAGTGAACTGCATTTCAGAAGTTCACTTAAAAGTAAATTAATTTGAAATCAAAGTGAATTTTCTGATAGAAACACCACCATAAATGATGATCAGGTCGCAAGTCAGCCCACAGACTATCTCTTTAATCCACATGTAACTAGCCTATGTTACTGACTGTATTTTATTTATTTATTTATTTATTTTGAGACAGTCTTGCTTCGTCACCCAGGCTAGAGTGCAGTGGCATGATCTCAGCTCACTGCAAACTCCACCTCCTGATTCTCGTGTCTTAGCCACCGGAGTAGCTGGGATTATAGGGATGTGCCACCACATCTGGTTAATTTTTGTATTTTTAGTAGAGATGGGTTTTCACCATGTTGGCCAGGCTGGTCTCGAACTCCTGGCCTCTAGTGAGCCTCCTGCCTTGGCCTCCCAAGGTGTTGGTATTACAGGTGTGAGCCACCACAACCAGCCTGTGTTACTAATTGTAGTTTAGACCTGTACCACCTTGTTAACAAAGTATATATTAGGAAAATACAGTTTGAGCTCTAAAGACACTCGGGGCACATTTTGTTTCCCACTCTAATCAATTCTAGGAATCACTGGGAACTTGCTTCTGCTCCTTTAGAGATGGAGACAGCAAATCTCATCTCCCAACATGGCCTTGGCAGTGCAAAAAAAGAACCTCTCAGACTTAACTGTTAGAAGCTCTGCGGTGGGAGTTGTGGCAGCATAATAAAGATTTGATCCATAGATTCTTTCAACAGCAGCAAAAATGGTAGTGGTGATCATATTGATGGTAATGTTGGTAGCAGAGAGGAGATGGCAAGGTGCCTAGTCAGCATGAGAAACTTCTGTGTGTGACCAATTCATAAAGGGTAGAAGGAAAAAGCTAAATACATAGAATCTGAAATCAATTTATTTAATATTTGTATGAATTTAGATGAACTATTTAAGCTTTTTAAGCCTCAATCTATACCTTTGTTAGTTGTGGATAATATTTCAGAGGATTGTGTTGACATAGTTATATGATAGTACCTAGCTCATGTCTAGCACATGGGAGGCGTCCAATTAATGCCACCAAACTCAAGTCTGTGCTTTGTATCTTATTTTGAGATGTCATGTGGGAAAGAATCAATGGCCTTGCATGAATTAAATTGATTAAATATGTTTTACCTTTTTCAGTGAAACTCCTTAAGCCATTAAGCGGACATTGAATGAAATTAAGTTACATTGACATGATATGCTATTTTCAAATCCACATTACTTAAGATTCATGATTCTATGCATCTATATGTTTTATAATGGCTGTGAGATCATTTTTTCCTAATATATGTTTTAAACGACAATGCTAAAATGATTAATCTGCTATTTGAAGGTGCATCTTTTTTACTTTTTTAATACATGTGTATTTGTTCTTTTCCAGTCCTTAGGAATATGAACTGCTCCATAGTTTCTCAAATTAGAAATAGTGGATCTCTAATATTTGCCAGTGCTTTATATAACCAAGTGGCTCGCTGGAGGCTCTGCAAATTCATTTCCATGTTCTTTTCTAAAGTCATCTCTACCTTTATTTTCTTAAGTCATCCCACTCTGCATTTGAAGCTTTATCTACTTAACTAGACTTCAAACATAATAGGCAAAGAAGAGGACTCAGGAAAATATTAGAATGTAAGGGGAAGCTCACATCAAAGGATTTGTAGGACTTTGTTATATTTTATGTTCCCTTTGTTGAAACTCATTATCAAAAATATTCCAATGAAGGTCAAGTGGGAGGATTGCTTGAAGCCAGGAGTTCAAGTCCAACCTGGACAACATAGCAAGACCCCTGTCTCTACAAAAAAAATTTTAAATAGCTGGGCTTGGTGGTATGTATCTGTAGTCCCAGCCAGTCAGGAGGCTGAGGCCAGAGGATTGCTTGAGCCCAGGATTTTGAGGCTAAAATAAGCTATGCTGGCACTATTGTACTCCAGCCTGGCAGCCTGAGTGACAGAGTGAGACCCTGTCTCAAAAAGAAGAAGTTTCCAATGAACAGTGTCTTCTTTTTGTTGTTGTTTAATACGCTAAGGTGCTTTATTGCTATGATGCTGGAATTGAGAATGTCAGGCAGCAGACTTGACTTAATCACATTATTCTTCCCAAAATATTGGTCCAGAGAGATAAAAACAGAGTAAACAAACCTTAATATCTTTTATTCATATATAAAGCCCACCTATTTTGGTTAGTTGATTTGTTTTCAGTGTAAACTATATTACCTCTGTATTTGAAATCAAATAAGTGCTGAAACCAAATTTGGAGAGAGGAACGTTTTAATTTTATTTTCAATTCTTATTACAGTTTGGGGGACTTTATTTGATAAGTATTCAAGTTACAGTAATTGTTTTAGCAGCATATTTTACCATGATCATTTTTGTTTTTAAGTTGTGGCTTCCATAGCTAATCATTATGCCCTTGCTTTTAATCCAGTTTGTTTTCTGCTTAACTTTCTGTTCACAATTTATTTTACGCTATGCTATAAAGAATAAATTCAAGTTGGAATTGTTTGATAAAAACAAAGCAAGTTTCTCACTAAAGGAAAATAAAAATATTTAGTTTGTGTAACAGGATGCTATAAATTACGTGAACTTGGTGGACGGTATATCTATAAGGAAAAGAGAGGAAGCCACAGAGAGACAGGGCTGGGGATAAAGCCACTAATCTGGCTGAAAGGCTGGGTTAGTCCAAATTACAGTACCTAAGGAAGGTGGTGAACTCTGGTGCCATCCTGTTTGGGTTCACCATACAAGTGTTCCAATGAAGTTGATGGGATAAGGCAGTAGGAACATTTAGCCCAGTGGTTCTTAACTCTTGGCTACACATGAATATCATTTGCACAATTTTCAAAGACTGATGCTAAGCCTCACACCCAGAGATTTTCATCTGATTAATCTGGGGTGTAGTTTTGGTGTCCAAAGCACTCCCTCAAGGAGATTCTTAATGGACAGCCAGGATTGGAAACCATTAATTTTACCAAGTGTTGTGACAGAGCAAAGGCACTAGATGTGCTGAATTGTATGAAAGAGAACTTGGGCCAGCTGCTTGGATTATGATGATGGAACGATACATAGAGCTAAGGATGCTGGGTTGAGCAGTAAAGTTTTTGTTCTAGTGGAACAATCAAGAAACCAAGTGAAGCCTCCATTGTCACATAAGCCAATTCCTTCTAATAAATATTTCTCTCTCCGACATAAAAAAACAAAGAAAAAAAAGAAACCAAGTGAGCAAATTAGTTACACTGACTGAATAAATAAAACAGGAGGTGAAATAAATGATCTAATTTACAATAAGTGAAAGGTTACATACTACCAAGCAGCTACCCTAAGCTCAGAGGAGTAAAAATCACTGAGCAAGGGAAGAGGCTTTTGGACATATTTAGCTACCATCAGAGTACTTATTAAACTTCACTGGCCAGTGAAAACTATAATCCCCTGCAGATATTTTGACCTTATTGCATTGCTACTGCCCCTTCAGGAAGAAATTATTTTATAATAAATTAATAAAGACAAAAGCTGGACTGTGAGAGAATAAGTGTGTGCATAAGAGGTGTATAAATCATGATGTTGGCTTTCTCAGGATGGAAGTTAGTTTTGATTTCATAATACTAACTAATGGAAAGAAGAGAAAACAGGCAAAAACAGCCTGGTTTTAGAACCTTAATTATTTGGAGAAATCTGTTTCATTGAGTCAGTAAATGTCAAGTGTCTACTATGTCCCAGGTATTGTTTTAGCCACTAAAGATAAAGCTGTGAGCAAAATATAAAAAGGTCCTACCATCACAAAACTTATATTACTATATTTTTGACATACTTTATAAAAATCATTAAAATAATTACATTTGAACAATAGAGAATCTGCTTCTGAACAACACTGAGTTGGTAGGAAATTATATGTAACATACAGGTCAAGTAATATTCTTCTCTTAATTTAATCCTTTAGCTAGAGGTGGGACTGTTTTATGTGTCATTATTTGGTAGACTGCAGCCATACTCTTTTACTTGGTCATACTTATTTACTCCAACTTTCTCAGCACACACACCTTGATTTTTGTAGAATGAATAAGCTTGATCCCAATCTGGGTTTGCATAGACCTCTTTTTCAGTTTGTATTATCTTGCTGTTTGTCATTGGATTTATTCATTTACATTAATAAGTATAATTTAAACTACTGTATTATCTTCTTTATACATTGACTCATATCAGACCACTGGCCTAGACATCAGACCAACTTGGCAGATAGCAAAAATAATGCAACATGAACAAAGTTATGTCTTTCATAGTTTACTTTAAACTAGAATCTTGGCAACCAAATTGGAAATACTTGAGTAGTTTCAGGGTATGAGATTAAAATATGGATTGCTCAAAATTGATATTGAAATAATACAAGTATATCCCTTAGCAATGTTTGTAAATATTCATGATATATCAAAATAAAAGCAACTGCCATTCCCATAGGGACAAACTTGTTACCAAAAGGACACTGTTCCCCTTAGAAAATGGGAAAATGGAGCCACTAATTACAATTAAGCATACCTATTCTAGAAAGTTCATTTTCTAGAATGAGTATTATCAAATGTGTAATGCTGATTAAGTACACAAATACTAAATATTGTTTATTGTTTAATTGTGGTTTCCCAACAAGAATTCCAAGTCAAAATGCTAATGGTTCTGGTCTAGAATTTCTGAAAAACCTGACAGCTAAGGGTAATCCCCTTCAGAAATGATTATCTTTTAAGATGTTCATTTTATCATATGAATTAAATTGAATCTTTAAAACCCATAATGATCAACAAATCTAAAAATAGTTCAAATAATATTTAGAAAATTATGGTAGCTAGATGTATTTATTCTTATTTAGAAATGTACCATGAGTCATTTTTTAAAAGTCCACAAATAATTTAAGTATGTACCACTGAAATATTTCTTTATAATGCAACATCCGTGCATCATATAGTCAATTAGCTCCCAGATTGCTAATACTAATATTTTCATTTCTAAGCCAATCTTAATTTACATTACAGATGTTTCTTCAAAGTACCAGTGCCAAGATCCTCATGCACTGTAACAAACAGAATCATTCTAATAATATTAGATAGCACACTCTACAAATCATGAGTTAGACTAATTCCATGGGATACAGAGGTTGTAAATTAGAATATTTGCTTTGCATACCACATAATAAATTATTATACTATACATTATCATACTGGATTAACTTGTAGTGAAAGACAATGGTGCTTTACAAATTAATCAATTAAATAAATGTTTTAACTGAGAACAGCCTGTTTCTTCTGAAAAAGTGTTGGAAACAGATTCAAGTAAGTAAGCACAATATTTTAATGAAAGAATCAAAACCCATGCCATGTGCAGAACTAACTGCAAAATCTTAGTCAAATCACTGAATTCTTCCTGCATTCACCCATTCATAATTATGCCAGAAACTGTGCTAGTTTCTGGGAACAAAAGAACGAGTAAAGCAGAATTCCTTACCTTAAGGAGTTCACTGTCAAGTGGGAAAGCAGACAAGTTAAATAAAATATTTACAATATAGATATCACTCAATATTTGAAGTCCTACCCTCTAAATATTTGGTATAGTTATTTGCAAAAAAAAAAAAAAGTTTACTCAAAATTCACTATGTGAATTATAAATTTACTCTAAGGACCTCACAGGCACTCAACACAGCTGATTACCTTGCACTAGCATCCTTTCCAGAAGCTATAGAATATACTACTACAGTATCTCCACTCTTCTCCGATAGGATTGTACCTGTGTTCCAGTTCTTTTAACCTGTTGTCCATTATCAGTATCTTTTTCTCCCCGCTTTCTTGGAACAATTTTGAAAATGCAAGAAGTGGTACCAATACTGTTCATTTATATCATAGCACTTGTTTTTTGCATTGTAGAAAGAAACATAATGGGAAAAACCTGCTGTATTAGTCTGTTCTCATGCTGCTAATAAAGACTTACCTGAGACTGGCTAATTCATAAAGGAAAGAGGTTTAATTGACTCACAGTTCCACATGGCTGGGGAGGCCTCACAATCATGGGAGAAGGTGAATGAGAAGCAAAGTCACATCTTACATGGCAGCAGGCAATAGAGCTTGTGCAGGGGAACTCCCGTTTATAAAATCTTCGGATCTCCTGAGACTTACTCAATACAATGAGAACAGTATGGGACAAATAGCCTCATGATTCAATTATCTCCACCTGGCCCTGCCCTTGACACGTGGGGATTATTACAATTCAAGGTGAGATGCGGATGGGAACACAACCAAATCATATCACCTGCTATTCAATATCATGAGGTATTGCCCCAAAACAGACCTAACAATGAGTTAATCTACATTGAATTATTATGTATTATGCATTTAGTGTTTTAACTGCTTTATGTTGTACAGACATCTTGGTAGATTGTAATTTAGGCACTTAAACGTGTTTTTATTATATCTTGGGAAACTAGACTGTTGGATAGGAGCTGGAAGTGCATTATTATCTTTCCTACTTAAAATATTGAAATATAGAGTTCTATTATTTGTGAACTTAGACACTTACAATATATTTTGCTAAACAAATTAGAATCAGAGATTGAGAGAGGTCTGAATTTGAGCTGCAGAATTCTAAGAGAATATTTTAGACACCACCTCCTCCAGCAAAAAAGTAGCCACAAACCAACATAAATTTCATGTTAGTTATTTTCATACATATTGAAAACTACTATACATTAAAAGATTGTAAAGCCAGCCCTCCATATCTGTGGGTTTCACATCCATGAATTCAATGAAGTATGGATCAAAACTTCATTTCAGGAAAAAGAAAAACCCATGAAATACCAAAAAGCAAGACTTGAATTTGCCACGTGATGAGTACTAGGTTGAATCCACATGGATGAAGTGATGTATAGGATTTGTATTTGATGTTATAAGTACTCTAGAGATTATTTGACATATACAGCAGGATGTTGGTAGACTATATGCAAACAGTATGACATTTTATATCAGGGACTTGAGCCTCCATAAATCTTGGTATCTTGAAGGGTACTAGAAACCAATCCCCCACAGATACCAAGTGATGACTGTACTCAAATATAAAGTTTTCACAATCACAGAATGTGGCATAGTGGAAAAATCATTGGACATTTAATTTTGGCATTAACTACATACCTTTAGAAAGAATCACTTTACCTCTTTGTGCCCTTTCAAAATTAGCATAATTATTACTTAGCCTACCTCATAGGGTTGCTGTGAGTATCAAATTAGTTAAGGCATGGGGATTGCTGTGAAGAATCTTGTTACCATATAAATGCAAGGCATTAGTTCTACCTTGTGGGTAAAAGGCAGCAGCAGGTGACTTGGGCCTGACTTAAAAATATACCACGAGAGTTACCATAGCAAATGCCTGTCAACTGGTCATTTCTCCCAGCCTACCTATGTTCACTTTTGACTATGATATCCTCTCTGGAAGTTTTCTTTTGCTCTGAAATTCTCTACTTTATTAGGTTTTTCACTTCAGTGAACCTATCTTTGTTCTTTCTATACGTGTAATAAGCTTGGGGGCAACAGATTGTGGAGAAACAGTTTTACCAACTGAAAACAAAGAGTCTAGGAAGCCTTCAGGGATTTGGAGCATTTTTACTAATCACTTGACATTCAGACTGTATCTACATGAAAAAAACAAATGACTGGGAAATGAGTAAAGTAGAATACACATGGGTGTTAGTTTCATAGTATGAAAGTAATGTGTGTTCTGCAGAAAGTTACATCAAAAGACTTATTCGAAGTACTCATATTTGGGGGAGATTGCAAGACTGCTTGCTTCTCTTTAATGGCTACAATCAGGTATTAGTCTTTTTTTTTCCCTGTATCTTTATTCTATTTTTCTTTCTAGATCCCCAAAAATGCTGAGGGAAAAGTGATCAAGTTCTATCTGATGTGAGTGGCTTTATATATAAGGATACAATGTATACAGAGAAAAGATTAATAAATTTAGCATGACAATACCTAAACAGTGCCTTCCTTTTTCTGGTTATATGAACTGGACAAGTCTTTTAAAATCACTCAGCCTCAGTTTCTTTAGCTATAAGGTGGACATAATGACTATCTCTATTCTCACATTGTTACTATGGGAATACAATTGGAATAATGAATGTGTATAAACTTTGCTAGAACGAATTATATAAACATAACGGCTTAAAATTATCTTGGCATTCTGAATAAAAATGTGTTCTCAATAGGAGTACTGTATTATTCTTGTTTGATTTTGAAAAAGCAAAAACTAATAAAAATTTAACTCACATCCTGCCTCCTTATAACACTTAGAACTGAGAAGAATTTGCTATTTGTTTTCTGTGATACTGAGTCCTGAGAAAGTTGAAATGTATAAATTTTAGTGCCAGAGAGCTAAGAACATGACAATCCAATACAAATTAAAACCAATAGAAAAAATTGTAGCCCAGGTATATGTTCCTAGTACTCTCTTCCTCCCATCTCATTGCTTACTACATTTTAGACAACTAACCACTAAAATAACCCTGACTGTTGGGGCTGGCAGATGAGCTCAGTAGAGCCGAGATGGTGAGTCTTCAGGAAGAATGTGTACATTTGGGACATTGTTCTTTTTAACTACATGGACAGTTGCAGACCCAGCAATTTGGACATCAGCAAACTTATCTTACCCATAAGAGTTTACAGGCATTCAATAAGCAGGCATAGATTCCCTCAGAGTTCGAAGGTGAACATGTAAGATTCACTGAAATTCCAAATTATTGCAGCAGTTGGTGTGTGGGGGACTGCATTGAAAGGAACTTTTGTCAATCAAGCCAAAGAATGAAAAAGAAGGAAAAAGAATCTGCAAAATATAAGAAATTCTAAAAATAAAATTAATGTATAAGAAATAGCTTACCTGTTAACTTGGATGCTAATGTGCTAAATTGCCATAGCAAAAGAAGAAAGACCCTCAGTTTGTGTAAAAGGTATTTTTTATAAGACACTCTCCAAAAATAAAGTGATCAAAATAAAGAAATAGGTAAAGCGATATCTAGGCAAATGCAAACAATAAAAGAATAAGACTGGTAGTATTAATATCAGAGATAGTGAAATTTAAGATCAAATGCATCAAATAAAATGAAAGTTGTAATGAATACATTATAATTAAAGTAACTATATAGCTTTCATTCAAATTGGCATGCTTTTAAGGGATTATTCACTCTGGAACAAGAGTAACAAAGGTACAGGCATTAGAGTTGCAATCATTTTAACAAAAAAAAGGAACAAAATACAAGGTAGCAAAAAATCATATTATGCAAGGAAAAATGAATAAAACAAGTGGGAGATATTAGTAAATATCTTTTAGTATTTGATTTACTAAGTAGATTAAAAAAAGGAAAATACACGTAATTTGCATAATAATCTCAATAAGCTGAATATAAAATTTTGAATCCTACAAATAGACAATACAAATAACCATAAAACATTTAAATAAATGTATCATGCTTTTGTTCACAAAGTTGTTAATAATAATAATGGTAATAATAAGAAATAAAAATAATAAATCACTTCAATTATTCCAAGCTATTAGAGATTGTATAGGTCATTCTCCTAAAGCACAACTTAATAAATTTAGAAGTCAAAAACAAGAAGACACACCCTCAGACCTAAACACACAAAACATTTTGTTGAACACACACTAAATCAAAGTAAAAATAAAACATAAATGATTAATTATTTACAAAATGATAAAAATAGGGATGGCATCTAGAGTCAGCTGGAGAGAGAAATATTTAGTATTACTTCTTTATTGTTTAAACAAAGACTAAACACAATTAACTAAATATTACACTTCAAAAACTAGTGAAAGAATGACAAAATGAGCCAAACAAAAGTAGAAAAAAAAGTTAAAAACATAAACTTGGAAATCAAATATAAAACACAATTAAATGGTGAAAAACTGTGTAAGTAATGCCAAACTATGCTCAATATAAAGAGTGAATATGAATATGATGGCATGAGGAAATGATGACTTAATAAAAACATTTTCCAGTTCAAAATAACCAATATTTATAATGGATAGAGTATTTTGAAACTGTGACTTTAAAAATTCTTTAAGTCAGAGTACATGTACTGTTTCACTTAAAACATGTTTTCTTTCATTCCTATCACTAGTCAATCTGATATCCTGCCCCTAGGTAGTCATATTCCTCTTTAGGTACAGTGAAACTGGGACACGATTTTCATTTCAGAAACACGAATTCAATGTCTGACAAAGCACACCATTGCAAATAGCAGCCCTCATATTACCTCAATAGCTTAAGTTCCATGGAATAACTTTGTTTCAGGTGCTGTTAAACTTTGACATACTGCATCCTTCATTTTGATCTCTGCTAAGAAAAAAAAAAACTGGACAGAATTAATAAGCTGAAACCTCCAAGACATGTGAGACTGATAAGGTAAACTTTAGAAATAAGACTATGGCTGGGCATGGTAGCTTGCTCCTGTAATCCCAGCACTTTGGGAGGCTGAGGCAGGAGGATCCCTTCAACCTAGGAGTTTGAGATCAATCTGGGCAACATGGTCAGACCCTGTTTAAAATTAAAAAATTAATTAGCTGAGCATAGTGGTGAGTGCCTGTAGTCTCACTCAGGAGGCTGAGAGGGGAGGCTTGCTTGAGCCCAGGAGTTACAGTTTATAGTGAGCTATGATCACACCACTGCACTCCAGCCTGGGACACGGGGTGGGATTCTGTCTCTGAGAATAAAACTAAATAAATAGAGAGAGAGAGAGAGAGAGAGAGGAAAAGAAAAAAGAAGAAAAAAGATTATGTAAAGTAATTTTTAAATGCCTCATTTTGGTTTTATTCTCTCTCACTTTTTTAATGAGGAATATGAGGTGGGATTCTCACTCAGAATACAACTGAGTTCAATGCACAGGCAATTTATTTCATTCTCAACAAATATTAATTCTCCATTTCCACCTAGAGGATCAAACAAATGGGAATGTGCTTCTTCATAGTGCTATAAAACATATTTTCCTAGAACTTGATATTCAGTTGTTAATAGTAATTGGCATTTATTTCATATTTTCTTCTCTGTATTTGAACCTCTAATAGCTCCTCCATCATCTTCAAAGCTTTCCATGAAAAGGAATTTTAGTTGCTAGAACCTGCTTCATGAGAGAAATGGGAGGAGGAGAAAAAGGGGCAAAGGGAACTTCTTGCATCTAAGGAACTTTCAATCTCCTTCAGTTCGATGTACTCAACACGTCAAAGTATTATACTTTTGGGTATTGTGTTCTGAGTCCAACATTAGAGTGGTTTAAATTTTTTAAAGAAGTTTGCTGCCTTTTAACCACAGAGTCTGCCTTCTTGTTGAAACTGCTAGTAAATCTACTTGAGAAAAATAATGTAATAGAGTTTTTCCTATATCTTTACATTGTTGTCAACCCTTCCTCCAATTTATCAACTTCCTAGAGGAACATTCTAGCAGCAGCATTCATATTCCATGATGGAAGCAATTTTATTCTCAGTCACAGGTGTTGTCCACCCCCAACCCTGGTCATCCATGCTTCATCACTTGGCGATCTCAAAGTTTTGAGGAAAAGCAATTCCTACCACAACTCATAAAAAGTAAGGGATCACTGTCTTTTAATATTAGGTATGACTTCCTTGAAGTAAAACAGTTTCACACTCCAAAACTGATCAATCTCAACACATAGAAACTGTAGAATGAGCCAGAAGCCTTGAGTTCTTATCCTTCCGTTCAATATCTTGAACTATGTATTTTCCTCTCCATAAGTATCCTCCATCCACTCCTATTATGTGGTATTTCCTCTACAGTCTTTCCCATTTTAACCTGATGCCAGGCTACTTAGCTTGATGATAGGAGTGGGGCCTTGCCATCCTTTTGACTTGGAGAAGTTAAAGAGGAGTGAACAATATTATCTGCTAAAAATGTAAGTTGGAATGCTTAGAGATGTGTCCACAGTAGTTAAGTGTATCAAAGAAGCAGCTTCCTCTTCCAGGGGGAGAAAAAACCACAGAATTTAGTCTCCATTGTTAATTGCATAAGCCTTCCCACTGCCTCCACTTTAAAAGGAAAATATTGAGTCAAAAGAATGAGATATTTTATCTGCTCAAAGTAGTGGGTCACTCGTCTTACCTAATCTGAGTTTTTATGAACATAAATATGGAAAAGATAGTCATTGAATGTATTTTTAACAGTGCCACCCAAATGTTGGGTATGCATATAATTTTGACATTGGGCCTATCATTCCAACTGTTCAATGGACCCTTGCACAATGCAAAAAGATGTTGTGAGAATAAATTTTCCCTTTTGATGAATTTAACCAATCACTACTATTCTTCTTTCTGGCTTGATACTACCAGAGCCCTGAAGAGATATATAATTATTGTTACAAACCTAATGCTTTCCATTTTCTGATTTGAAGCAAAACCCATTGAATTTGCAGAGAATCTCCCCAAAGCAAAAAAGTAACAGCTGGGCCCTTTTTGGTAATGGGCCTGCAGCACTGAAAACAAAATCCAGCATTTAAATTGCATAAAAGAGTGACTAATAAGGCTTGATATCTCACAGAGTATAGGAGTCATCCATCAATAGTGATTTTTATCATGATGAGAGTAGCATGTGAGAGGAATTCTAGGGCTCTGCTTCAGAAAATATGTCTCTGACGTTCATTCATATCTCCTCAAGAATCAAAGAAATAAGAATAAGAAATGAGTCAAACATCCATATTATCTACCAGAAAGAATGTCTATAATTGAATTATTTAAAATGACTTTAAGGCATTTAGGCATTATTTTTAGGTGTGGGTAACAACAACTGGTATTGTATACAAATCTTTTCAAAGCTCATGCCAAAAAAAGAAAAAAAAAAGTGTTTTTTTCAGACTCGTATATCTTAAATAGTTGTAAAATTATCAAACTTGAACATGCATCAGAACTACCTGGAGGGATTATTAAAACAGAAATTGCTGGACCTAAGACTGAGAATTTCTGATTTGATGGATCTGAAGTGGGACCCAAGAATTTGCATTTCTAACAAGTTCTCAAGTAATACTGCTAGTACTGGACCACAGCCTTTCAAGGACCACACTTGGAAAAGCACTGGATTAAAAGACATCGTTGATATTTCTGGGGTCCAGAAAATAATACCTCAAAGTATCATGCTTTGGCATGCCAAGTACTTTGAACCAAAGGAGGCTGGAAGTCCTCAGAAACAGCGTCAGAAACAAAAATATCTCTCTGAGTCTCTTTCTCCTGTCCTTCCATTTCTTCCTTTTTTTTTTTCTTCCCTGAAGCAACTCATAGTAACCAGAATTCCTCTTTCCCAAGACAGAGCATGGAAACGGCAACATCCTGTCCCAGGAAGCAAGGTATAAAACCTAGGAAAGTCATTCTATTCCTTTTTCTTGAAGACAGAAGAAATGCTACAAAAAGAAACAAAGAGTCTGAACAGACAGGTCGTGCTGAATCTGCCTCCCCCTCCATCTATTACCATCTTGTCCAGTCTCATTTCTACATGGCTATCTGTACTTCATTAAATCATCAAATTACAAACCTGTGCATAAAAACAGTTCTCCATGGGTTTTGTGGTTTTCATTTCTGAAGTCTCTCGTGTCACATAAAACTTTAATTAAATGAATTTGTATGCTTTTCTCTTGTTAACCTGCCTTCTATTATATGAGTGTCAGCTGTGACACTTATAGTGGGTGAAAAAAAGGATCACACCTTTCATCCCCTACAATATTAATGGGAATAATAATAACAGCTTGTAATTATCTCACACAGCACCATACTCAAAATAACTCACAGCAAAATATGTCTTCTCATGTGTCACCCTGAATACATACAGTCCCTGACTTACATGGCCAACTTTTGATTTTTTGACTTTACAGTGGTACAGAAGTGATATGCGTTCAATATACTCCTTGATTCACAATGGGATTATTGGGATGCAACTCTCATCATAAATTGAGGACCACTTGTATGTTTTTCCGATGGAAACAGGAAGAAATCATTATTCTCATTTTAGACATGAGAAAATTGAAGCCTGGTTTATGTAATTATTTATGGGGAAATTCTAGAATATGAGAGTTTCTGCTGTCTAAATTCCATACCCGGCACCCTGCCGTAACAAAAACATGGAATTTGGGAAGTTAGTAAGAAAACACTTCATTAAGGGGGACTATTGCAATAGAGGCAGAGAGACTATTACAGTAGGGAGGCACTGAAAGACCAAGCTGAGCAAAGCATATAAGCAGGGATTGCCAGACAGATAGCTGGGAAAAGGGGAAAGGGGAGCAAGGTGAGTCTCAAAATGTCTAGGCGGATATTGAAGCTTATACTACATCGGATATTTCAATAACAGGAAGATTAATCCAGGAAATATTTGCGCATAGGGTGGAGATCTCGGCCTCAGATGGAGAAACAAGTAGCAGTATCGGAGATTCATAAGTTTAAGGCCTTGATGTCCTGATCCAAACAGCCTAAACTTACATCCAGCATAAAGTTTGGTCAGCCTTGTCACTCTAGCTGGCTACGCTATCCGTGGAAGTAAAATTTGCAATCTTCCATTTTTTTTTTTTTTTAGACAGATTCTTTCTGTGTCTCCCAGGTTGGAGAGCAGTGGCGCAATCTCAGCTCACTGCAGCCTTTGCCACACAGGTTCCCTCAGCTCCTGGGCAGCAAGGATTACAGGCATACACCACCATGCCTGTCTAATTTTTGTATTTTTAGTAGAGATGGGATTTTGCCATGTTGGCAGGCTGGTCTCAAACTCCTGACCTCAGGTGATCCGCCCTCTTCGGCCTCCCAAAATGCTGGGATTACAGGTGTGAGCCACTGTGCCCAGCTGCAATCTTCTATTTTATAAGAAGAATTACTGTTGTCTCTACTTAATGATAAGAACTTTATTGAATCATGGAACTTGGAGAAATCAATCTCGTACTTGGCATTCTTTTTATTTTGTCTCCTGTTGTGTATAGACACTTTTGAGGAGAAAAGACTTATATATCGATTGGTTATCAGCAATTCAAGTTCCCACCTGGATTTTTCTTTAAGAAAACTTTAACATAAAACAAGAGAAGTAATAGAAGAAAATAATTTTGGTCAAACCATATATTTGAGAAACTTTTCCTATTACTTTAAAAATTATTCTTAAGGTAATAATTTGATGCAGTTTTGATACCTCAAGCTGTTTTCTTGTGCTTAATTATAATTTACACATTAAATATGTATGGTATATCATTTTCTAGAACTCTGTATACAGAGAAATAAACACTAGAATAGAAAAATTGTGTTCCCAGATGAGTTAATTCCTGATGCTAAATTAATTGATAATCAAAAGTCACTTATGATAAAAGCTTTCAGGAAAAGCAACTCCTACATATTTGCATATAACCCTTTACAAATATAATTCTATGGGTATTTACCTGAAGTTTTGCAATCTGGAGAAGTCTGAAACGGGAAACAATTAGAATGGTAGCTCTAAAAGAAGGCCTAAATTCTCTAAAACTACTGAAAATGTAAACATTCATGACCTATAAATGGCCCAAATCCTGATGATTATTTCAGTTTGGCAGTTCTCCCAATGGGTTTTACTGTGGTCATCAGCATCTATCATGTCAGCAGTCTAAATGAACACATGAGCAATGTTGCAGTCCAGTTCATATACTATCTATACACAGTCTGAATACAGAAAATACAGACACACAGCATCTGCCACATTTCTTCCTCAGTCCCTTTGTGATGTTGTCAAGCAGGATAAAAAAAAAATACAAGGAGAAATTGGAAAGAGCCAATAAATCCTCTTAAGTTAATGATTTGAAGCAATTTTGATACCTCAAGCTGTTTTTTGTGCTTAATTATAATTTACACATTAAATGTGTATGGCATATCATTTTCTAGAACTCTGTATACAAAGAAATAAATACTAGAATAGAAAAATTGTGTTCCCAGATGGGTTAATTCCTGGTGCTAAAAAAATCAAGGCCATAAGCTGATGTTCCTATGGCTCAATTAAATATTCTTTCATTGCATTAATCATGAACAAATATACTGAACGTTTACCCCTGTAAACCATTGGACTAGACATGGGGAACACAGCATCTTATAAGGCACACAGATATAACACAAATTATATATATATATATATATATATAAAACAATAAAATTGTTTTAAAACTATACAAATAATCTGATAAATATCTGTTCATATAATGAGTGCCAATTTAGCAGTACAGACAATAATTCCAGAATTTCAAAGGTGAAATACATTAGTGAATTCACCTAACACTTCTGGGAAGAGGTTGAGCACATTTAAAAAGCATATGTAACTTGAATAAATTCATTTTAGATCAGAGGCATAACAGACCAGGTCAGTAGGGAATAAAGACTACACTAGGAAGGTTTTGAACCAGTTTGATTCAAGAGGAGCATTAACATAAAAAAGTAGTGGAAGAAGAGTTGAAAATGTTAGCTTCTATAGTGCCAGGCTACTGTCTACACCCTGATCCTGGCCAGCTTTTGTTCTTATTAGAGCTTACTAGCATGATATGTGGATGTTGGGGCTCAAGACACACTACCTAAAAAGATGACAATAGGATCTGGCACCATGGCTCATGCCTGTAACCCCAGCACTTTAGGAGGCCAAGATGGGTGTATCTCTTGAGCCCAGGAGTTCAAGAGCAGCCTGGACAACATGGTGAAACCCGATCTGTACTAAAATACAAAAAATTACCTGGATGTGGTGGCGGTGGCAAGCTCCTGTAGTCCCAGCTACTCGGAGGCTGAGGTGAGAGAATCACCTGAGCTTGGGAGGTCAAGGCTGTAGTGAACTGTGATCCTGTCACTGCACTCCAGCCTGGGTGATGGAGTGAGACTTGTCTCAAAAAACAGAAACAAAAACAATAAAACAAACAAACAAAAAAAAAAACAGGAGACTAATGTATGCCACCCCAAAATATATTTTGTATATTTATAGCTGTTTATTTTAATAAACTGCATATACAAGAGTAGCTCTGAAAAACTGCCCTTTTGTAAAAAAAATTGATATTTATAAAGGAAATCTACATTTGTAAATGTATCTGTATCAGAAAGAGGGCTGTTCCCATGGCAATATTTTTTAACCTGACAGATTTTTTTATGTGCTTAATAACAAGGCAAGCTTTATCCAGCATATATTTTCACCCTTCACCCTCCCATAACTTTTCTTTACCACTGCCCTCAAAAGCGCCAATTCCCTACTCCTTTCTGTAGCTTAGGGTGCTATATAAGTTTAAATCATTTGGCCCTTCATTAAGTCTCCTGTGTTTGTAAAACTCCTGTGCATATATACATACTTAAATATGGTTTTTCTCCTATTAATCCATCTTATGTCAATTTAATTTGGAGCCCAGCTAAAGAACCTATGACAGTGGAGGGAAGCTGATATAGTTTGGCTCTGTGTTCTCACCAAAATTTCATCTTGAATTGTACTCCTATAATTCCCACATGTTGTGGAAGGGACCCAGTGGGACATAACTGAATCATGGGGTGGTTATTCCCATACTCTTCCCATGGTAGTGAATAATCTCAAAAGATCTGATGGTTTTATTAGGGATTTCCACTTTTGCAACTGCCTCATTCTCTCTTTGCCTGCTGTCATCCATGTAAGACAGCACTTGCTCCTCCTTGCCTCCCACCATGATCACCATGATTATGAGGCTTCCCCAGCCACATGGAACTGTAAGTCCAATTAAACCTCTTTTTTTTTTTTTTTTTTTTTTTTTTTTTTTTTTTTTTTTTTTTTTTTTTTTGTAAATTGCCCAGTCTCAGGTATGTCTTTATCAGCAGCATGAAAATGGACTAATACAGTAATTGGTGTCAGTAGAGTGAGGCATTGCTGGAAAGATACCCAAAATTCTGGAAGAAACTTTGGAACTGGGTAACAGGCAGTGGTTGGAAGAGTTTGGAAGAGTCAGAAGAAGACAGGAAAACATGGGAAGGTTTGGAACTCACTAGAGACTTGTTGAATGGCTTTGAGAAAAATGCTGATAGCGATATGAACAATAAGGTTAAGGCTGAGGTGGTTTCAGATGGAGATGAAAACCTTGTTGGGAACTAGAGCAAAGGTGACTTGTTATGTTTTAGCAAAGAGACTGACAGCATTTTGCTCCTGCCCTAGAGATTTATGGAATTTTGAACTTAAGAGAGATGATTCAGGGTAACTGGTGGAAGAAATTTCTAATGGGCAAAGGATTCATGATGTGACTTGGGTGCTGTTAAAGGCATTCAGTTTTATAAGGGAAGCAGAGCATAAAACTTTGAAAAATTGGCAGCTTGACAATGTGATAGAAAAGAAAATCCCATTCTCTGAGGAGAAATTTAAGCTGGCTGAAGAAATTTGCATTAGTAACAAGGGGTCAAATGATAATCCCCAAGACAATGGGGAAAATGTCTCCAGGGCATGTCAGAGGTCTTCAGGTCAGCCCCTCCCATCACAGGTCTGGAGACCTAGGAGAAAATGGTTTCCTGGCCCAGGACCAGGGTCCCTGTGCTATCTGCAGTCTAGGGACTCGGTGCCCTGTGTCTCAGCCACTCCAGCCATGACTAAAAGGGGCCAAGGTATTACTTGGGCTTTTGCTTCAGAGGGTGGAAGCCCCAAGCCTTAGCAGCTTCCATGTGGTGTTGAGTCTTCAGGTGCACAGAAGTCAAGAATTAAGGTTTGGAAACCTCTGTCTAGACTTCCTAATATGTATGGAAATGCCTGGATGCCCAGGCAAAAGTTTGCTGCAGGGTTGGGGCCCTCATAGAAAACCTCTCCTAGGGCAGTGCAGATGGGAAATGTGGGGTTGGAGCCCCCACACAGAATCCTTGCTGGGTCACTGCCTAGTGGAGTTGTGAGAAGAGGGCCACCATACTCCACACTGCAGAATGGTGGACTCACTGACAGATTGCACTGTGCACCGGGGAAAGCTAAAGACACTCAATGCCAGCCCATGAAAGCAGCCAGGAAGGAGACTATATCCTGCAAAGCCACAGGGTACAGCCTTAAATGTGGCCTGGACGTGACATGGAGTCAAAGGAGATGACTTTAGAGCTTTAAGATCTGACTGCCCCACTGGATTTTGGACTTGTATGGGCCCTATAGTTCCTTTGTTTTGGCCAATTCCTCCCATTTGGAATGGTTGTATTTACCCAATGTCTGTATCCCCATCGTATCTAGAAAACAACTAGCTTGCTTTTGATTTTACAGGCTCATAGGCAGAATGGACTTGCCTTGCCTCAGATGAGATGTTGCACTGTGGACTTTTGAGTTAATGCTGAAATGAGTTAAGACTTTGGGGGACTGTTTGGAAGGTATGATCGGTTTTGAAATGTGAGGACATGAGATTTGGCATGAGCCAGAGGCAAAATGATATGATTTGGCCCTGTGTCCCCACCCAAATCTCATCTTGAACTGTACTCCCATAATTCCCACTTGTTGGAGGGACCCAGTGGGACATAACTGAATCAAGAGGGCAGTTTAACCCATACTGTTTTCATGGTAGTGAATAAGTCTCATGAGATCTGATGGTTTTATCAAGGGTTTCCACTTCTGCATCTTCCCCATTCTCTCTTTGCCGGCTGCCAGCCATGTAAGATGGGACTTGCTCCTCCTCACCTTCTGCCATGATTATGAGGCTTCCCCAGCTATGTGGAACTGTAAGTCAAATTAAACCTCTTATTTTTGTAAATTGCCCAGTCTTAGGTATGTCTTTATCAGCAATGTGAAAACAGACAAATACAGAAGCCATCTCCCCACTTCTCCATCACTTCAATTACTAGGTAAGTGACCCAACTACCTTCTGCCTCCACTTCCTAAAATAAAACACATACATATACACACATATTACCACTAATAACAACAAGCAAATAATAGCACCAATTTCCTAGGCCTATTGTGAAGACTAAATAAAAAGAAAGCAAACAAACAAATAAATAGCCTACTATATACTAAACTTAATTCATCTTTTCCTATAAATATTTGTCATTGGCAACAACTGGTAGAGATAAGAAATCAGTCACATATATCTTGCCATAAGTAGGTCAAAATACTTGACTTGCCTAACAGTGATACAGTAGTCCTTATCTTATCTTCACTTCCAAAACATAGCCTTATTTCATTGGAGAAAGGGAATTACAAGTTTCAATTATGACTTAAGTTTTGCAATATAATTTTCATATTGCTTGACCGTGATTTTTTATTTTGGTTTAAATTTATGGAATTCCATTCCATATCATATAGATTCTCAGGACTGAAACAGAACTTAAGTGTTATTTATATGCAACTCATCTTTGTGATTTTATATAAGTAGAGAAATCTCGTGACTATTCTTTAATACAAATCTTGCACAGTTTTATCCACATAATTGCATTTTGACAGATATGGTAATGCCAGTGCACCTATGGAAAGTAAGCTTCAGTGGCCTGAGTTCTCTTAGTTCTGCAATTCATTAAAATTCATCTTTATCTACAGTTGGATTTCATGTGGACTGAACCTAATTTTATAAAACTAAGAACCATGCCACAGTCACTCTGCATGGCTGACAGTATATACATATTTTTAATTTGGCTTATCTGGTGCAAACATAAACTATGTAATGCTATGGGAATAGCAAACTAGATGCAGTTTTATAAACATGACTTCTCTTGAGACTCCCTTACTCTGCACGTTTGTTTTACCTCTGTTAAAATTATCAACACTCCAACCCATCCCAGCTATTCACCTGACAATTCTCTAAAGTCTTTCAAGCCCCACCTGACTCTCTCAAGCCAAGTTAAGTCTGCTCCTTCTGAACATCCATTGTACTTTCTATATATTTAGATATGTTGCTAGTTGTGTATAGACTAAGTAGACTGTGTCATTAACTAATTAAATGTCTATATCACTTAAGAAGTGATCTCTAGGAGTATCAGGTCATCTTTGTGCCTTAACACCTAGTATAATGTGAAGGAAACCAAAGTATGCCAACCCGAAATATATTTCTTTGGCATATTTAAAGAAGGCTATTTAGAGGGGCTGCAGACACAAATATAGCTTTGAAAAGCCATCCTTTGTGGAAGAGATTTGTATCTGTAGAAAAATTTCTACATTATCAAAGTGGATGCAAACAGGCTTTCTCTCAGGTTCTCTTACTTGCTGATATAGATTGGATATTTGTCCCCTGCCAAATCTCATAGTGAAATGTAATACCCAATGTTGGAGGTGAGGCATGGTGGGAGGTGTTTGGGTCATGGGGGCAGATCCCTCATGGCTTAGTGCTGTCTTCATAATAGTGAGTTCTTGAGAGATGTGGTTGTTTAAAGTATGTGGCACCTCCCCCACCCACTCTCTCTTGCTCCTGCTCCTGCCATGTGATATGCAAGCTCCTCCTTTGCCTTCAGCCATGAATAAAAGTTCACTGTGGCCTCCCCAGAAGCTGAGCAGATATCAGCACTATGCTTCCTGTATAGCCTGCAGAATCATAAGCCAATTAAACTTCTTTTCTTTATAAATTACCCAGTCTCAGGTATTTCTTTATACTAATGCAAGAACAGCTTAATACATTTGCCTTTTCCAGACCTAGAAAACGTTTACTCACAGGAAAAGGAGATTAAAAGTCTGACATTTTTAAAGTTCTGACAGAGAAACTTTAACTACAGGCTACCATCTATTCTTTCTAAGGGCTGCTTCCTGTGAAGTTTCATTTGGATAATATGACAGCCTTTTCTCACCATGCCTTTCCTCCCTTCTGCCTCCCACAACCTGTCGCTTTACTTCAAGCCTGTATTCCTTTCTATACAGTACAAAAATCTCACTCATCTGGCTCTCCTTTGAGTCTCATATTTGCAGAACTCCCATGTCTATATACACGAATTTATTAATTATTTTGTATGCCTTTTCTCCTGTCAATCTACTGTCAGCTTATTTTTCAGACTCAAACGTCAAACTTCAGAGTAGGGAAAATGCCTTTTGCCCCTACAAATGCATGGCATATTGTAAGTGCTTAATATAGGTTTTATGAGTAAGGGAATGAATGAATGAATTGATAGAATCAAAGTCACTTCCCACTTCAGTTGTTGTCACTTTGTTCTCTGTCATTGCCTTCACCCCAAATTCTGGGATCCGACAAGTTCATTACACTAAGGAAGGAAGCTGGGGATAGAGAAGGTGTACGTTTAAAAAACAACCCAATGCCACAAGTAAACATAGAGCTCAGGCCGAGTGTGGTGCCTCGCACCTGCAATCCCAGTACTTTGGGAGGCCGAGGCAGGCAGATCATTTCAGGCCAGGAGTTCGAGACGAGCCTGGCCAACATGGCAAAACCCTGTCTCTACTAAAAACACAAAAATTAGCTGGGTATGGTGGCAGGCTGTAATCCCAGCTATTTGGGTGGCTGAGGTACGAGAATCACTTTAAACTGGAAAGCAGAGGTTGCAGTGAGCCGAGGTCACGCCACTGCACTCCAGCCTGGGCGACACAGCCAAATTTTGTCTCAAAATAAATGCATAAATAAATAAAAAAGAAATAGAGCTCAAACTGCATACCCTACTGTCACGAAATGAGTAAGAGCATCTCCATATACAGTCCTAATATTTAAAGAGTATGAAGAGATCCCCTGACACTTTCTATGACAGTTCTCTTTAGCAATAAAGATGTTTATCATTGACATGGGAATTATTTATATTTGAATACTCCAATAGAATAGAAACCAAACATTCACTGTCCCCTTGCCATAGTCCTGTCACAACATATGCAGGAAAACAAAAAGGACAAAGCAATAACTACTGTTTTCTTCTTGGTTAAATCTATTTTCACTGTTGGTTTATCTTATCAAAATCAGAATTCTCTCTGCAATGAGGAACATGCCATTAAGTTCCTGCAATGCTGAGGAAGAGTTTCATGCTACAGTGACTGCTTCAGTAATCACTAGCTGCTGACAGTGAATACCACGAGATTCAGAGGCGCAATGGAAGGGACATTGATGTAGCAAGCTAGAAAGATAACTTTAATTGCTGTGAAGTTTCACACTCATTGTCAGAAAAATAAAGTTTCCCAGCAGACTGAAGAGGAGATTCTTCAACTTCAATAATAAAACTTCTCTACCACTGGATGCTATTCAAAGTGTCACTTTTATTTCCTTTTTTTAATAAAAATAAAATCATCGCAGCTGCTTTGTAAGATAGGAAGGATAGGTAGCATTAGCCCTTGGGAGAACATGCTCCTTTTCCCTGAGAAACTGATGTTGGATCTTTGTAGAGGAGTTCTGGAATGTTTGTTTCAAATGTTAAAATACTCCCAAGGATTTCAAGAGGGAAATAGAAATCCACAGGACTGCGTTTAAAAATGTGATTTTGTATTAAAGTCCTATATAGTCTAGGTGCAGGTGAAAGTGGTCTAGAGGAGGCTTACAGTAAGGCTTAAAATGTATTTAAGAGGAACTTGAGATGGTAGACAAAGCCCTGGAGGAGTCAAGAGAATAAAGGATCCAAGGACCTGAAAATAAGACAGAGAAATGGAAGTAGCACTTGAGAAGGGCCTATCAAGTACCAAGGCCTGTGCTAGGTAGTTTCCATAACTGTGAAAGTCATATATATATAATATACACTCATATATATAAAGACACTAGTATCAAGGCCAGTATCAAGTACCAAGGCCTGTGTTAGGTACTTTCCATAACTGTGAAAGTCATATATATATAATATGCACTCATATATATAAAGACAGCAGTCCATATACTCTCCTAAACTTCTCTTTCTCAGGCTAATCTCTTTGAGTTCTACAGTTCTTTCTTGAGTGATATGATTTCTTTATCATTCTCGGTTTTGTTTATCCTGCAATAAATACAGCTCTGTTAAGCCAAGAGTTTTGTTAAAATATATAACTCAGAACTACAAACAATGTTCCTGACCCATTCTGACCAGTTAAAGGAGGCTCATCACCTCATCTTACAGAGGAGACTGAGAGCCAGAGAAACAAAACAACTTATCAAAGATTACACATCTAATATATAATTGATCCAGGACCCAAGATCTGAATAAAATTAAGATGATCTTATAATGAGCCAATGAGAATTCCTGGAATTCCAGGAAAGTGAGCCAAAGAATTTAATAATGATTATTCTTATTGATGAATATATTTTATTGCTGAACAGCACATGGTTAGAGCAAGTCTTTAGACCTCCATGATTATATAGTTTGTTTGCCAGTGTTCCTTTAGCTTTAATTGAGTTTAATTATTTGCCCAGTTTGTGTATAGTGGAATATAATACAGCATGGTGTCTTACAGTAAACAAGAAGAGAGAAATATAACCTTGATTTAAAAAAAACAAGAGTGGGTGGGTGCCTAGTAGTGGCACCAGGGTTTCTCTCTTTTTATGGGGAAACCTTCTCTATTTATATTTAAGAGGTCATGGCAATGAGGAATCTACCAGTGTGTGAGATCAGATGTCGGAGGGCCATTAGGTGAGAAATGAAGAAACAGGCACAGAGAACTGATTTCCCTGAGATCACACCTTTACTTTAACGTCTTTGCTGAGATTAAATTCAGAGTCTCTTGATTTCCATTCCTGCGTTTATTTCAGGACTTGGTTTCCTACCCCCTCCTTCACCTCTATGTCTAGAGGTATTAAAGAGAAATACATTTTTCACTCATAGGCAGGGACACAGCTTTGCCTCTGAGCCTGTTTAACATAAGTTTGATCATTGTATTATTTTCCGTTAAAGTTTTTGAAAGGGCAGTTTCTGACCTCCTGCTCCTGTCAGAGGAATGTCTGATGGATGATATATTATGAAAACAGCATTCCATTGATTGGGAAACAGGCTCTCGGTGAACTTCTTTGGAGAAGAAGCCAGAATGATAAGAAGTCCTCAAGGAATGTAGAACAGAAGTAATCCATTTTTTGAAAAGAACAGATATCACTATTTGCTGTTCACTGGCATTTTATATATTTGTTTGGCAGAGTAGAGAGGAAAGAGAGAAGAATATACATACGAAAGGCCATTTTAAAACAATGAATAGTTTTGCAAGAATTACATTGGGAATTTAGATACTTTTAAAAACACAGTAAAGGCCAAGTTATTGCCCTCGAGGAGATAAACATCTAGTAGGAGAGAAAACTGTTTCCAAGAGTAATATTTACTTAAATCAGAAATTCAGGGCTAGAAAGAAATATTAGTTACAAATATCCTTGATTGATTTTTATCCAGCCCCTCTTGGTATTTGTGGCTTGGGCTTGTTATTACATCACAAGTCATCAGAGTTCCATTTTTGAACAATTCTTGTTATTAAGTATTCATTCTACTGATGTGAAATCTACACATAATTTGAATCTATACCTGACTTCTTTTCTCTGGATTCTTGCAAAATTTCTTATCCTCCATTTGCATTTACAGCACTCATATATATAAAGACAGCAGTCCATATACTCTTCTAAACTTCTTTCTCAGGCTAACCTCTCTGAGTTTCATAGTTCTTTCTCCAGTGGTATGATTTCTTTATCATTCTCGGTTCTGTTTATCCTTCAATAAATACAGCTCTACTAAGTCAAGAGTTTTGTTAAAATATATAACTCACAACTACAAACAATGTTTCTGACCCATTCTGACCAGTTAAAGGAGGCGCATCACCTCCATGGGTTTGGACACTACCTTTCTATTGATGCAGCCTTACAGAATAAAAGCTTTTTCTTTCTTTTGCATGCCACTTCCCACTGCTACTTTAAATGAGCTTAGAGTCATTTTAATATTCAATTTTTTTACACATATACTGATAAAAGAATATGTAATTTCATTATTTAAACCTAAGAGCAGGACTTTATATTTATCTCTATAGGATTTAATTTTCTTAATTTCACAAAGTGTTAGCTCAGCTTGAAGGAAATCCAAATATTTTACCCCAAAATATACTTCTATGACATAATTTGAGATGGCTGTTCAGAAAGCTAACAAAAAAAAATGTCCTGCAAAGTTGCAAAGCTGTCTTTTGTTGGGGAGATTTGTATCTGTAGAGAATCTGCAATGAGGTAGCCAGAGTTTCTCTGAGGCCTTCCAATGTCCAGATCTAGGAAAGATTAACTGACAGTCTGATACTTTAATGGACGGAAAGAAACAATCACCTATTCTCTCTGAGGACTGCTACCTGTGAGGTTTTATCTACATAACAAGACCACCGTTGCTAGCCTGACCTCCTCTTCTTTCCTTCTCATAACCTGTCTTGACACTATAACCTGTTTTACCATCTAATCTGTTTCAGGCTATGCTCTGGGCCTCTACTCTTTCTGTAACCTCCAAGATGCTATGTATATAAGCTTCTGCACCCCGTTGCAGGGTTAGGGTAAAAAACTCCAGTTCTCTTCTATGTGTATGTTAGTAAATTTGCATGCCATTTCTCCTATTAATGTTTTGTGAGTCGATTTTTCAGCAAACCTTCAGAGGGTGAAGGGGATGCATTCCCTTGGCCCCCACAGCTCTTTATGGATGCAAGGAGATAGCCAAACTAAAATAATAGAGACAGATGTAGGTTACCCTAATAACTGGTGGTATTTTACAAAGATCCGTGAGCAAGTAAGAGAGAAAAGAAACTGTCTACCTGCTGCAGTGGCATTAGTGACTGAAGTTCAGTGAACAGCTCAGAAATGAATATCTACTGCTCTCTATAACAGTGCTTCAGCGTAATAGTGACTCAGCTCTTCTCTGCTTCTGCTTCCACTGCTCCTGCGGCTCCTGCTTTCCCTCTACTCCCACATTTAGACTCATCACAAACAATTGAGAAACTTATTGGTTCAGCCAATCAAATATTTTAGAGAATCTTAATTAGCTCATATTATGATCCAGGCTTCCTCATAGATTGCTGTCTAGTTTTTAGATTGCTGGCTCTGTTTCAGCTATCAGTATCAGGTCAAACCAGCTGTGGTTTAGTGTAGCAAGCCCATTAGTTACAAAGTCCGGTGATATAATTACTCAGGGAAAGGCTCAGAAAGAAGCTACCGGCCTTGCAGGCTTCAATACGTGGACTCATTCTGTCTGATTAAACAACCCAGCACACATAAATGCTGAAATCTCTTAATTTTAATGGTTCTCTATTTTGCTTTTCAGTCATTCAAAAATCATGGGTTTTTTTTTGTTGTTGTTGTTATTTTAGTCAGGGATCATTTGGTAACAAGGAACAAAAACACAACCAAACTAATTTTTAAATGAGTGTAATCAAAAGGGAAAATTATGGAAAGAATATAGGATTATCTCACAGAGAATTAAGAATAGAAATTGAACCTAGACTTTATGACTTTCCCAAACTGGAAAGCTACTAGAAACCATCTCTCTTTCTCGGACCACATCATCTCAGATATGATTCTCTCTGTGCCTCTGTTTTTATTTTTTCTCTTTCTCTTTTCAGACTGGCTCCATTCATACAGGGACCCTAATAACAGGCCAAAAATAATGTGTTCAGCACCATTCCAAATTAATATCTATAGCTAAATGATGCAGCTGCTTCAGACTTCTGATTTATCCAGCTCAGTCACTGGATTGATTTCCCCTGAATCAGGTACAGTTATCTGTGGTAAGAAAGTGGTGAGGTCTCAGAATGTAAACGTGGCTGCCAGGAGCCATCCTTGCGGGGAGAGTAGTTCTCAAAGAGGGAGAATTTCAAGATGCACCAAATACATCTTGCCCTTTTCAGCTTAAAGAATATTTTCCTTGACATTTCACCAGTACAGATTTACAAATGGTAAATAAGCACATGAAAAGATGATAAACATCATTAGTGATTAAGGAAATGCAAATTAAAACCCACAAACTCACACCTATCAGAATGAGGGATGTCTTGGGGAGTATGTAGAGCAAAATAACACAGCAGCTTTGCAAAACAGTTTAACAGTATCTGATAAAGTTAAACATATGCTTCATAACTAGATATGAAGACATGTCCTCAGGAAAAAAAAAACCCATATGTGAATATATACAGCACCTTAATTGATAATCACCAAAAAAAATAGAAATAACCCCAAATATACACGAATTGGTGACTGGCTGAGCAACACATGACAAATTTATAAAATGGAATGCTACTCAGCAATAAAAAGGAAGAACCTACTGTAACAAGTAAAACCATGGATCAATTTCAAAATCATTACACTATGTGAAATAAGCCAGATTAAAAAGGCTACATGTTATATTTTGCTTTTACATTGTTCTGAAGAAAGTAAAACTATAGGGATAGAGAACAGATCAGTGTTTGCTAAGAGCTTGGGATAGTGGATGGGACTGACTACAAACATGCACAAGAAAATCTGTTGAAGTGATATAAATATTCTACGTCTTGGTTGTAGTGATGGTCATTTAACTTTACCCATTTTTCACAGTTCACAGAACTGTACACTTAAAAAGTTTGAATTTTATTCCATGTAAATTTTGACTCAATAAAGCTGATATAAGAAAAATGTTATTTTCCTTGACAAGGAAGACAGACAGAAAGAAAAATACAGTTCCTCATTGGATAAGGATAAACAAACCCAAGAAATATTATTAAATTGAATACACATCTATATGAAGTTTGCCAAATCACAGAAGATAGCCTGTTTGTCATGCAACACAATCTAATACATGGATAATAAAACAGATTAATCCCCCAGAAAAAAAAAAAGAAAAATACAGTGTTTATTCTTGCAGCTGAATAGAATGTCAATTCATTTAATACCATTATGCAAAGGGAATTGTAATCAGGCTTCACAGTTTCAGCTGCGATCTCTCTACTTGCCTCAAACATGTAAACAACCAACTAGATACCCAACCTTTCAGACTTCTACCACAACTATTTCTTTGTTCATTCAACACTTAAGCACGTGCTAGAAATATTATGAGCATTAGATTGTTCACCATTTCTGATATGGACAAGTCTTCTGTTTCTTCTTCTTTTCTTTAAGAGATGAGGGTCTTTTTGCAGTGGCGTGTGTGATCACAGTTCACTGCAGTCCTGAACTCCTGGGTGATCAACAGTATTCCTGCTTCTGTCTCCCAAGTACCTGGGACTACAGGCACACACCACCACACCCAGCTAATTTTGTTTTGTTTTGTAAAGATGGGGGTCTCACTTTGTTGCCCAGGTTGGTCTTGCCTGGCTTCAAATAATTCACCTACCTTGGGCTCCCAGTGTGCTGCGATTACAGGAATGAGCCACTGTGCCTGGCTCTTCTGTTTCTTCTAATGCTAACCTTGTACTTACCTACTCTTATATGCAATCTCAGCAACTTATTCTTCCTTTACCCATCCTATCTCCCATGAACAGGATGTAGAAAGAACCCTACTTTAAGATTAGAGCAAAAGGGCAAAGAAAATATAAGGGTTAGACAAATAATAAATAAAGATTTTGCCTAGCACCTTGCTTACCTAAGAGTAAATGAAATAAGAGTAAATAAAATAAGAGTAAATGAGGGTGATTTTTGATAAGATATGTTTTGATATCTAATTATATCATATTCATTTTTGAAGAAGATTTTTTTTTTACTGTCTATGGAATCCAGTACAAACAATATTGCTCTGAGTTCTAGAACCAAGCATTACTAATGCTTTGCTGTTTTTAATGCTTTCTTTAGTTCTTGTGGGAGGCAGTGTATACTAAAATATATTTACTTTTTTTTAAATAACTGCTTCTACTCTCTCTAAATTTTCAATTTCAGAATTTACAATAAATGTAAGGAGCACCTTGTAACAAATTCCTTCTTTTGGAAAACAAACCCATATGTGCAAAGGCTATTTTAAAAAGACATTAAAATGTTATTAGGTGAACATTTTATGTTTATAAACTGAAATGATAGTTATCTATACTCTATTTCCTGCATTGACATTTACCACTGTTGAGCTTGATGGTACTGAGTTTATTTACTTTCAAAACTCTATAGTAGAGAAGGTTTTAGCAACATTTTAAAAAAGAAGAAAGTGACCTAGCAAATATAATGTAATTTATAGGTACCATTCTATTGGCAATAACCTGTGTATTTGTCTTTTGATATATTTTCTCATACAAAAGGAAATACCTGGATATTCAGCTAAGCAGAAGATAATAAATAAATAATGAATTAGAATCGATTTACAATTAAAATAAATAAGTTGATTATTTAGCTAGCAGATTGTGCCTTTACTAGCTTTATTAAGAGCCACTGATAATGATTTTTTAAGTGCATTTTCACAAATGAGGCAGAATTTCTTTCATAAGAAAGGAGCATACTTTAAAAGAAACCCCTGTTTGCAAAAGTGGAGTGCCAACCCTGCTATCAGTTACTTAGAGGATAGGAATTTGCTAAATATGATATTATGATGGTGATTAATAAAGTGTAACAACTAGATCATGACCCTGGAAAATGAAAAATAAATCAAAAGTTAATTTGTGAATTAACCAGTTGTTTTCTGCATGTTGCAGGTATTCCTGTTTCTCCCAATAAGATTATCTATAGTTTGAGCATACTCCACAGCAATGCCTACTAGCTGAAAGCTGAACACAGAAAGTGTGCTCAATTCATTCATTCATTCCCTCAAAATATTTATTGAACACTCACTATGTGCTAGATACTAGAGATAAAGCACTGAAGACAAGAAACAGTCCACGTTTTGATGCAGCTTACATTTAGCAAATGCACTTACTTAACCAGTGTTTTTCATCTAAATTATTATAAAGTGAACACTCATGTAACCAGCACCCAAACCAAAAATAAAATATTGGCAGAACTCTCAACATCTTTCAGTCACAAACCCTTCTATCTCCAGCTCCAAAGACAGTCACAAAGTTGACTTTTATAGAAGTCATGATCTTGCCTTTCTTTATACTTGTATCATAAAGTTGTGTATAGTTAAACATCACAGTTTATGTTTGCCTACTTGTCAAATATATATACATTGAATCATTCAGTATTCGATTTTGTGCCTGGCCTCCTTCATTCCATCTTATGCTTGTTGTATGTGTGATTATAGATTATTTTTGTTGTTATTATGATTCAGTATTTTAAATGAGTATGCCTTTCTTGGCTTAACTTTTGTCAATAAAAAATTAATCCATATACATTTCTTATTTTTTTCATGATGAGTACATTTTACCTATTCTAGAACTTCACATAAATATAATCACATATGCTAAATATAATCATATATGCTATACATATTATATAATATATA
>PVKP010008234.1:46246-73690 GCA_004027715.1 Plecturocebus donacophilus | reverse complement strand
AATAAAATATTGGTTGTCTGCTTATTTGTTATTTTCATCCCCTATTCCTTCCTGTCTCCATTGTTAAGCACAATTATTGGCATAAAAGAGGTTTTTAATACCCATTTTTAGACTGTATTCTAGCCTGGGCAATAAAACAAGAATCCCATTCTCTCTCCCTCTTTCTTTCTCTCTTTCATTCTTTTTTTTTTTTCTTTCTCTCTTTTGCTGTTTCTCTCTCCTTTTCTAAAATCTCTTCCTCTTTCTTTCTCTCTTTCATTCTTTTTTTCTTCCTTTTGCTGTTTCTTTCTTTCTCCTTTTCTCTCTTTTTCTAAAATCTCTTCCTCTTTCTTTCTCTCTTTTATTCTTTTTATTCTAAAAAAAAAAAAAAAAATCCAGAGAGGAAAAACAGCCCCCACCTGAGAGGGTTGCAGGGTGTTCTCGGGGGACAGCAGATTTCAGTTGAAGCCGGATGGTGGAGGAGATGGTCAGAGAAAAGGATCAGATGCAGAGACACTGGCAGAACACTGGACAGAGAAGGGCCAGCAGAGAGGCTGGGAGGAAGGGCCCAGGCAGTAGAGGGAGGGGACATGTGGGACACATGGGGAAAGGTATGCAAATGGCAGTTAAAGCAGAGACAGACCCACACGAGCCCACCCCTCCTCCAGCAGTCTTCCCTGAAGACCCATCCTGGAGGGCTTTTTTTTTTTTTCCCTTGAGACGAAGTCTTGCTCTTTTTGACCAGGCTGGAGTGCAGTGGTGCGATCTCGGCTCCCTGCAACCTCCACTTCCTGGATTCAAGCCATTCACCTGCCTCAGCCTCCCGATTAGCTGTGATTACAGGTGCCTACCACCACGCCTGGCTAATTTTTGTATTTTTAATAGAGACAAGGATTCACCACGTTGGCCAGGCTAGTCTCGAACTCCTGATCTCAGGTGATCCGCCCACCTCGGCCTCCCAAAGTGCTGGGATTACAGGTGTGAGCCACTGCACCCGGCCCCATCCTGGAGGGCTTTTGTGCACTGGGCCAGCTCCAAGGTCCTGGGGAAGATGGACAGCATCTTTTTGTGGCAATTTCTGACATCACCTCACCGCCAGTGCCATTCCACCACATCTACTGTGGTCTTCTCCTCTGGTCACCTGGAGAGAGACCTCTGCTGAGGCAATGCTTAGAGAGGGGTCCAATACTTAGAGAGGGGAGGGGAGAGGAGGAGAGGTGCTTGCTTGGAACCACTTTGGTAATGGCAGGACCAGGACAACCAGGGCCGTCCAAATCCAGAGCTAAACCAAGGTTTCATCTCAACACTAACTCATCTGCTCACAAGCTGGGTGACTTTGTTCAACTGCCTTAACCTCTAGGAACCTTCATTTCCTTACTAGGAAAATAGAGCTGCTGTACTTTCCTGATGGGGAGTTCAGTTCAGATAAATATCTGCCAGGCTCCGACTCTGCTTCAGAGACTGGCGGAGCAGGAAACACAGAGGTAAACAGAACATAGGCTCTGCCCTGGAGAAGCTCACATTCTAAGAGTTTTTCAAAATGTGAGTTGTGACCCCATTAGTGAGTCATGAAATCAGAGTCATGATCGGCTTTTTTTTAATAAACTTGTTTAAAACAGATTTGAAAATACCTGGGTGTGACACATAATGAGGGTAAGTAACACTTTTTGAAACTTTTGTTTCAGTTTAGAAAGAGAAAACAGATCCATGTTTGCATGCACCAGGTCATGATGTAAACCATTTCTAATGGTGGAATATGGTACTAGGAGTTTGAAATCCCCTGGACTGAGAGTCCCTGAAAGGATTAAAGGAGATAAGGTACAGGGCTTAGTTTCCTAGGGCCAGCGTAACGAAGCACCACAATTGGGTGGCTTACAACAGAAACCCATTGTCTCACAATTCTGGAGGCTAGAATTCTAAAACCAAGGTTTTGGATCAGCCATGCTCCCTTCCGAAACCTGTAGGGAAGACTCTTTCCTTGCCTCTTGCACTTCTGGTAGCCCCAGGCATTCCTTGTCTTACAGATGCCACTCTTCAATCTCTGCCTCAATCTCCACACGGCTTCTCCCCTCATCATCTGTGTCTTTTTTTTTTTTTTTTTTTTTTTTGAGACAGAGTCTCGCTCTGTCGCCAGGCTGGAGTGCAGTGGCACAATCTCAGCCCCCTGCAACATCTGCCTTCCGGGTTCAAGCAATTCTTCTGCCTCAGCCTCCCGAGTAGCTGGGACTACACACGCACACCACCACGCCCGGCTAATTTTTGTATTTTTAGTAGAGATGGGGTTTCGCCATGTTGACCAGGCTGATCTCAAACTCCTGACCCCAAGTGATCCACCCACCTTGGCCTCCGAAAGTGCCGTGATTATAGGCGTGAGCCACCGTGCCCCACCAATAAATGATTACTATATGACATTTTTGCTGCCTTGGACACCTGAGAACCAGGCAGGAAGTCTATCTCCTTCTCTGACGGGCAGCGCGCACCTGTAGTCCCAGCTACTGGGAGGGTGAGGCAGAAGAATCGCTTGAATCCAAAAGGTGGAGGTTGCAGTGAGCCAAGATTACACCATTGCACTTCTTCAGCCTGGGCAACAAAGTAAGACTCCGTCTCAAAAAAAAAAAAGAATCTTAAAAGGCTGAGCATGGTGGCTCACACCTGTAATCCCAGTACTTTGGGAGGCTGAGACACGCCTCCCACCAGGTCACCGGGTCAGGAGTTCGAGACCATCCTGTCTCTACTGAAAAAAATACAAAAATTAGCCGGGCGTGGTGGCTTGCACCTGTAATCCCAGCTACTCAGAAGGCTGAGGCAGGAGAATGGCTTGTGCCCAGGAAGTGGAGGTTGCAGTGAGCTGAAATCACTCCCCTGCACTCCAGCCTGGGTGATCTCAAAAAAAAAAAGGAGATTTAGGCAGGGATAGAGCAAGGGTTCCACCCTCGAATGATCTCTAAGCCCATGCTTTCCTCCCCTTAAATCTGGCAACCGTCCTGGCTGGGTGACCCACTCAACTCAACCACGCCAGCATCAGGATCTCTTCAGCCCCAAGGACCTTACCCTCCACCCTATGTCAGCCAAATCCAGAGTCTTCAACTGCTCCCTCTTCAAGAGCTAAAACCCCATGTCTTCCGCTCGCACCATCCCACACCCTCAGCCTGTCGCCTTCCTCCAGGCCCTGTCCTTGGCCCTCCTCAGCAAGTGCCTTCCTTCCCTGCGCAGCCTGGACCATGCCATCTTTCATCAGGACCACCAGTAGTCACAATCCCCTGGCTCCTTGTTTCTACCACAAATTCACCACCACCTGGGTCGATGCCACCATCCATCTTCTCTGAGCTGACACTTGGGCAGCCCTACGCTGCTGGAAGAGGCTCCCACTCTCTTACAGATTGGAACCAGAGTAAACGCGGGGTTCCCGACCTCTGCTCCGGAGCCACACGGCGCTTCCCTACATCTTTGTGCTTGTCCTCACTCAGCTCCCTGCCTTATTCCCAAAAGTGTTTGTTCTCAACTTCCACCTCTTCTCATGCCTGCTACCTCTGGCTTGCTGCCCCCGCAGGATATTTTTTTAAGCGTTGGGGGGCCCTGTGGTGGCTCACACCTGTAATCTCAGCACTTTGGGAGGCCAAGGCAGACGGATAACCTGAGGTCAGGCAGTCAAGTCCAGCCTGGCCATCATGGTGAAACCCCGTCCCTACTAAAAATACAAAACTTAAACAGGCGTGGTGGTGGGCACCTGTAGTCACAGCCACTTGGGAGGCTGAGGCAGGGGAATAGCTCGAGCCCAGGAGGCAGAGGTTGCAGTGAGCCGAGATGGCGCCACTGCACTCCAGCCTGGGCAACAGAGCAAGACTCCATCTCAATAAAAAAAAAAAAAAAAAAGAGCCGAGAGTCTCTCAGTGTCACCGTGCTGGAGTGATTTACTGCGGCCTCAAATTACTGGGCTCAAGGGATCCTCCCACCTCAGCCTCCCAAGTAGATGGGACTACAGGAGCACGCCACCACACCCAGCTAATTATTTTTATTTTTATTTTTGTAGAGACAGGGTCTCACTGTGTTGCTCAAGCTAGTCTGAAACTTCAGGACTCAAACAATCCCCCCACCACAGCCTCCCAAAATGCTGGGATTATAGGCGTGAGCCATCACACCTGGTCTGCATGTTGATTTAAATGAGACAAGATTCTCAAATTCTTTGTTTAAGAAATCTTGCAGTCACTAGGTTTATTTTACTTCATGTGCGTGGGAGGAGAGGGATGTGTCAAATGCTCCCCCTCTGGCTTAACAAAGAAAACTCACAGGTATTTATACCTTCTAGAAAACAGAGATGTGAATTTAAATATTATTGCCAGGGCAACACATTATTAAGGAAGACAAGCAATCAGAATCACAAGCTTTTTAAAAGTTAAAGGTTACCTTTCGCAGGACAAAGCAAGTCTCATAAATTTAATTGTCTGACAAGACTCCCTTGTTCAAAATAACATTTGCAAAGATGGTTTTACCATGCACAAAAGAATCTGCTTTTATTTCTGCTGCTGCAGAAGAAGAGGGCACATTTTCTCTTTCTTATCATACTTTTTTTTGTCACCACCAGTTAGAAGGATCTGGAATCTTCAAGGCAGCACCTAGAGAAGAAAGGCAGGCTGAGAGGTTGATCTCAAGCCAGTCGGTCGTGCCACCCACCACATGGCAATCAAGCTGTAAGTCTCTCAAACAATTGCTCTCCCACACTCCTACATCAGAGCTTACCAAATTGGAGTGTGCATAGGAATCACCTGGGATCTCGTTAAAATGCAAATTCCAGGCATGACACAGTGGCTCACGCCTGTAATCCCAGCACTTTGGGAGACCAAGGTGAGCGGATCACCTGAGGTCAGGAGTTCAAGACCAGCCTGATCAACATGGCGAAACCCCATCTCTACTAACAATACAAAAATTAGGTGGCAGGCGCCTGTAGTCCCAGCTTCTCCGGAGGCTAAGGCAGGAGAATCACTTTAACTTGGGAGGCAGGGATTGCAGTGAGTGGAGATCGGGCCACTGCACTCCAGCCTGGCAACAGAGCGAGACTCCATCTCAAAAAAAAAAATAATAGGTGCAGATTTCGGCTGAGCACAATGGCTCACATCTGTAATCCCAGTGCTTGTGGAGGCTAAGGCAGGAGGATTGCCTGAGGCCAGCGGTTTGAGACCAACCTGGGCAATGTAGTAAGACCCCATCTCAACAAAAAGTGAAAAAAAAAAAAGCCGAGCACAGTGGCTCATGCCTGTAATCCCAGCACTTTGGGAGGCCAAGGCAGGTGGATCACCTGAGGTCAGGAGTTCAAGGCCAGCCTGGCCAACATGGTGAAACCCAATCTCTAAAATATATATATATTTAATTTTTTTTAAAAAAAAAGCCAGGTTGGTAGTGCATGCCTGTAGTCCTAGCTACTGAGATGGGAGGATCCTTTGAGCCCAGGAGTTCAATGCTGCAGTAAACTATGATGGCACCACAGACTCCAGCCTGATTGGCAGCAAGACCCTGACTCAATAGGTCTGGATAGACCTGAGAATCTGCATTTCCAACAAGTAGTTACTGTGGTTGCTACTGATCCCCAGACAGACACTGTGGATAAGAAGGTCTGGGGTGTTTATTCCAATTTCCCCTTTCTCCCCAAACCTCCGACACTTGGGAGACACCAGTCCTCACTCTCAGCTGATGATCTTGTTTCCTGTTTCACTGGAGAAAATAAAAGCAATCAGGCTACATATATCAGAACATCACAGGGTACCCCATAAATCTATGCAATTATTAATTCTCAATTAATTTTTGTTTTTCGAGACAGAATCTCGCTCTGTCGCCCAGGCTGGAATGTAGTGGTGCAATCTCGGCTGACTGCAACCTCCACCTCCCAGGTTCAAGCAATTCTCCTGCCTCAGCCTCCTGAGTAGCTGGGATTACAGGCACCTGCCACAATGCCTGGCTAATTGTTATATTTTTAGTAGACACAGGGTTTTACCATGTTGGCCAGGCTGAGTCTCAAACTCCTGACCTCAAGTGATTCGCCTGCCTCAGCCTCCCAAAGTGCTGGAATTACAGGCGTGAGCCACCTCGCTGGGCCTCTCCCTCCCTTTAAAGCAGCACTGCAGTCACTATATCCAGATTCTCTCCTCTGTCCTCTCCACACCCCCTCCAGTAGAGCTTCCGCCCTCACCTCAACCACAACTGCTCTTGTCAGGTCACCAAAGACTCCATGGCCTCTGTCCTCTCACTTGACCCCTCAGCAGCATTTGACAGCGTTTACCCCTTCCTTCTTGCTTGGTCCCCAGGTCACGCCCCTCTGCCCATCTCACTGTCCCCTCATGCTTTGTCTATATTGCTGGCCCACGCCCATTTCTCCAACCTCTGAAGAGCTGAGTCCTGGGCCCTCTTCTCAGCCCTCTGTACACTTATTCCGCGGATCACCTCCTATCACCTCGTGGCTTTAAATACCAGCTGTGCAGAGGACTACCACGTTACCTCTCCAGCCCAGGTGTCTCCGTGAACAGCGGAGCAGTATGTCCAACGGACGTCTTGACATTTCCACTTTAATGTCTAACATCTCAAAGGCATTAAAAGCCCAAACTCAGCCACCTATTTCTCCTGGTAAGTCCACTCCTTCTGCAGTCTTCCCCATCTCATTAAATAGCAAATCCAATCTTCTGGCTGCTCAACACAAAAACCTTAAAATCACCCTTGAGGGCAGGTGCAGTGGCGCACGCCTGTTATGCCAGCACTCTGGGATGCCAAGGCGGGCGGTTCGTGAAGTCAAGAGATAAAGACCATCCTGGCCAACATGGTGAAACCCCATCTCTACTAAAAATACAAACAATTAGCTGGGCATGGTGGTGCATGCCTGTAGTCCCAGCTACTCAGGAGGCTGAGGCAGTGAATTGCTTGAACCCGGGAGGCAGAGGTTGCAGTGAGCCGAGAGAGCACCACTGCACTCCAGCCTGGCGACAGAGCGAGACTCCGACTCAAAAAAAAAAATCACTATTGATGAGATAGAGGCTGCAGTGAGCCAAAATCGAGCCACTGCACTCCAGCCTCGATGACAGAGCAACAGTAAAATTAAAAAACAAAATAAAATCACCATTGACTGTTCTATTTCTAGGGCCACACTGACCACATCAGCATTATTGTGTGAATTTAAAAGGGTGTCCTTGAAGAGCAGTGACAATACCATGGATGCATGATTTGGCAACTGGACAGGGCCCTGTTTTTTGTTTTTTGGTTTTTAAATTTAGGGTTTTGCTCTGTCGCCTAGGCTGGAGTGCAGTAGTGTAATCATGGCTCATTGCAGCCTCAACCTCCGCAGCCCAAGCAATCCTCCCACCTCAACCTCCCAAGTAGCTGGGACTACAGGCACATGCCACCATCCTGGGCAATTTTTTTTTTTTTTTAGGGACGTGGCCTCGCTATGTTGCCCAGGCTGGCCTCAGACAGTCCTCCCACCTCAGCCTCCTGAGTAGCTGGGATTACAGTGGAGATAGTCTGTGGGTAAGAAGTAAACGATGATCCCCCTTTGTCCTTGAACTTGGGACACACAGGGCCATTTCGAATGGAACGTTATGAATTTCAGCACGGAACACACATTCCGCCCAGGGTGGCCAGTGCCTTCGTGCAGCACGCCTTTGTACCCAGCCACACACGTCTTGGCAGCATGCCCCCGGTGGCAGCATCCCAGGCTGTTCCAGTTAAAAGATAATTGTACTTCCTGCTGCTTGGCACTTGCTTCCTGCCCTTTTCCAAGCCTGGTTCTGCTTCCTCCTGGCAGTTCCTGGTGGTCTCCCAATAAATTCTTTTACTGCATAAGAAAACCAGGTGCTCCAACTGATACTATCTAGAAACAGGTACAAATCCCTCTCACCCTTGAAATTTAAAAAATCCATTCCTCCACGTTCCCCTGGAAGTGGTCTGGAGATCACCCAGAAATCATCGATGCTCTCCTTTTCACCAAATCTGAAGCCACCTGGGGCATTCTACTCTGATACCAACTGACCTCTTCTTGTCTCCCTGTCCCCCGCCCCAGGCTCTGTTCTCTGCCCTCTGTGGGTCTCTCTTCAACTGTCTAGTCTATAGATGTTGCCAGTCCTCAGGGCTCCAATCTTACCCTTCTACACTTCTCCACCCACATGCATCATTTATCCTCGGCAAATCCCCCCACCTCTACCCCCAGGATTCCCAGATTTTGCCTTCTGCTGAGCTGTAGACGCTCCGCTGCTGGAAACCTCCACCTGCAAGGATAAGGGCACCCAGCGTATCTGCATGGAGCTGATCAGCTTCCCACCCTTAGCTACTTTTCTTCCTGCCTCCCCTACTCAGCTTAATGGTCCCAGCCTGCACCCCGAGTCACCGAAGCTAGAAGCTCAGGAGTCACTGCACAGCTCTCTTCTCCCTTCACATCCAGTCTATCCCACCTAGGAGGTCACAAATCCTGGAGTTTCTTCTCTTGAAATATCTCTCCAAGCCATCCCCTCCTCTCCACACCCACAGCCTCTGCCCCCTTAACTTTTTTTTTTTCTTTTTTTGAAAGAGTCTTGCTTTGTCACCCAGGCTGGAGTTCAGTGATGCCATCTCAGCTCACTGCAAACTCTGCCTCCCGGGTTCAAGCGATTCTCATGCCTCCGTCTCCCGAGTAGCTGGGATTACAGGTGCACACCATCACGCCCAGCTAATTTTTGTATTTTTAGTAGAGACGGGGTTTCACCATGTTGGTCAGGCTGGCCTCGAACTCCTGACCTCAAGTGATCCACCTACCTCGGCCTCCCAAAGTGCTGGGATTACAGGCGTGAGTCACCGAGCCTGGCCTGCCTCCTTAACTTCTTAATTGTACTGGACTGTATTTTCCAACAGCCTCCAAAATGGCTCCTGGCCCAGTCTCAGTCACCTGAAACTTCTTCCTCCTCAACAACAGGGATAGTGGGAGCTTCCTGGAGCTCAAACCTGAGCAAGCTGCCAACATGTCAGTGGTTTCCCCATCAATAAGAGCAATGTTTCTTTCTTCTTTCTCTTGTTCTTACCTGAGCTTGTTACATGGATTCTGGTGTCCCATCCCAGACCTTCTGCATCAGAACATCCAGGAGAAAAATTCAAGGCTTTTCTAATCATTGCCCTCAGGCATAAGTCAGCACACTTGGGAAACACTGACCTGCTCTGAGAATCTTTTGGGGAAGGTGGCTAAAAATAAACTTCCAGTTGGGAGCCAGGAGCCAGGTGCCAGGAGCTGCAGCTCACGCCAGTAATCCCAGCACTTTGGGAGGCCAAACTGGGCATATCACCTGAGGTCAAGAGTTCGAGACCAGCCAGGCCAACATGGTGAAACCCCATCTCTACTAAAAATACAAAAATTAGCCAGGTGTGGTGGCAGGTGCCTGTAATCCCAGCTACTCTGGAGGCTGAGACAAGAGAATCCCTTGAACCCAGGAGGCAGAGGTTGCAGTGAGCCGAATCGCGCCACTGCACTACAGCCTGGGCAAGAGTGAGACTCCTTCTCAAAAAAAAGTAATAAAATAAAATTAAAATAAACTTCCAAGCTCACACCCTTGGAGTTTCATGGCATATCCCCCTTGGAGATTCTGATTTGGCGTAATTTGGATGGGAAAATTTTTTCCAGGGGATTCTGAATAAGCAGGATGGGAACCGCTAATCTACATGATGTGGTAAAATATAGACAACTTGAGCCATGGCTGTTCAAGCCCTTTAAACTTCAGCTTCTGGATAGCTCTCACCATTCTCCCAAATTGTCCAAAATCATGCTTTATGTCCCAGGTACAGTTCCTCACACTCATCATGCTGTCTCAACTGAACAGTGGTACATGTCACCTATACCCGGTGTCCTTTTCCTTCACATGCATAACATGAATGCCTCCTGGTACCTCAATCTCAGCTGAAATGAAGACTCCAAGAAGCTTTCCCAGATCCCTCTGGGGTTAAACTCCTCCTCTGCCATCAGAGACCCTGGTGCTCCACAGCCATTATTTCATGGAGGCAATTACTTATACATCTGCTCTCACTCCCAATCAGTGAAGGTCACATCAGCAACACAGTATCTTAGTCTCGTTTATGTCCCCAACATGTAGCACATTGATTGGAACCAGAAGAATGGCTCAGGCTGATGGAGATGTCCACCTGCTCCCCGACCCATGATCCCAGGGCAGGTAGCAACAGAGTTCAAGTGATCCCAAGAAGGACCAAGCCCATTGGCACATGGGGCTTGACCATGGTACTAAGGCCTGGGTCCAAATGGCAGCTCCACTGCTGTGTCTAGAAGGGTCCCTTTCCTTCTCCAAGCCCCCAGCCTCTGTAAACGGGGTCCCCACAGTCCTCCTAGGTGTGTCACAATGACTTAAAAGTGAAAGTCTCATTAAACCAATTATCTCATTGTGTGGTGCCCTTAACCCTTAAGAGAGGGTGTCAGTGCTTATAATTTCAAGCATTTGGTCCTTTGAATGTGGAAATCATGTCAGAACAGGGTCTTGTTCACCCCTGTACCCAGAAAGTTGAGGATGGTACTAGAGACAGAGTAGTAACTCAAAAATCCTTGCTAATAGCCAGGCACGGTGGCTCACACCTGTAATCTCAGCACTTTGGGAGGCCAAGGAGGGCAGGTGACTTGAGGTCGGGAGTTCCAAGACCAGCCTGACCAACATGGCGAAATCATGTCTCTACTAAACATACAAAAATTAGCCGGGTGTGGTGGGGGACGCCTGTAATCCCAGCTACTCGGAAGGCTAAGGCAGGAGAATCACTTGAACCCAGGAGGCGGAGGTTGCAGTGAGCCCAGATCACACCACTACACTCCAGCCTGGGCAACAGAGCGAGACTCCATCTCAAAAATAAATAGTAAATTTTATGCTATGTAGTTCACAAAACTTTTTTTTTTTGAGACAGGGTCTCACTGTCTCTCAGGTTGGAGTGCAGTGGTGCAATCATACCTCACTGCAGCCTCAACCTCCAGAGTTCAAGTGATCTTCCCGCCTCAGCTTCCAGGTTAGCTGGGACTACAGGCACATGCAACCATGCCCAGCTAGTTTTCTTTTTTTAAGTAGAGACAGGGGTCTCACTATGTTGCCCAGGTTGGTCTCAAACTCCTGACTCAGGGTCTCAAAGTGCTAGGATTACAAGCACGAGCCACCACCTGGCCTTACCATATTTTTCTTAAGTGAAAATCTCCCTGGTGGTCTAGTGGTTGGGATGGGGGAAAGATGAAAACTAAATAAGCACAGAACCATAATGCGGCTCCATCCATAATAGCACCATGATGAAAACTGCCTAAGAGGGGAGTCCAGGAGGCAAAGGAAGGAGGAGACGGGGAGGGCTGGAGCTGGGACCCTGGGAAAGGACATGGAGAGGGAAGGGTGGGGAGCTTCAGGAAGAGGCCCAGGGCAGGCAAGAGCCAGAAGGTGGGGCAGGGGTGGGGTGGTTACTGAGAGAGAAGAGAAACCCTAGGCAGAGGGGAACCAAGGTCCAGCAGGCTGGGTGTCTTCTCAGGAACTGTGCTGACAGCCTCAGGATCCTAGGCCTTAATTTGGGTCTTTTAATCTCTTGACCTCTCCCCTTCAGAGATCAGAGGCCCAGGCCCACCCCAGGCCACAGCCCATGGGAAGGAAAGCCTGCACCAGTGACCCGTATTCTTTTCTTTTTTTTTTTTTTGAGACTGAGTCTTGTCATCCAGGCTGGAGTGCAGTGGCACAATCTCACTCACTGCAACCTCCGCCTCCCAGGTTCAAGTGATTTTCCTGTCTCAACCTCCCCAGTAGCTGAGACAACAGGTGCCCACCACCACAACTGGCTAATTTTTGCATTTTTAGTAAGGACAGGGTTGCACCATATTGGTGGTCAGGCTGTTCTCAAACTCCTGACCTCAGGTGATCCCCCTGCCTTGGCCTCACGAAGAGCTGAGATTACAGGCCTGAGCCACCATGCCCAGCCCCCATTCTTTTCTGTAAGAAAGCTAGGAGGGCCAAACTAACCCCAAGGGCCATGAGGCCTGTGTAGATCACTAGTACCGCAACAGGATCCCACAGCAAATACTGCGGATCTGCCTGCAAAATAAACACAGGACCCAAACACTTCTGACCACCTCCACTACTACCGTCCTCAAGTATCCTAGGTTGCAGGAACAAACCATCTTTACTGGCCTCCCAGCTTGCAGGCTGGTCAACAGCTAGTAAGTCTGTTAAATTCCAAGTGAGACCATGTCACTCTGCTCAAAACCCTCCAACAACTGACTCCCATTCCACTCCCTTAGACCCTATGGTAGTGAAGAATTAATCTTACTCGGCAGTATGGCCTTTACCCTCGGCTACTGGCCCTCTAGACCCATGGAATGTCCTGGCTAACCAGGAGCGGCAGTGATAAATGTGATTTATGACCTGAGATTTGGGACAGGCAACCTCTGGAGGAAATGAAGACAACTAAAGGCCTTAGCCCAAAGCTCCTGCAGGGGCTGAAGATTAAAGGTCAGCCACAGAGCACTATGCGATTAAGCAGCAAGGGAAACAACACACCCAAGGATCGAGTGAGCTTCTCTGGTTACACCTCCATCACAGCCAGGGAAGATGTACCCATACTCCATTGCAAGAAGCCAGAGGGAAGCTTCCCATTTAGCTCCCTCCCAGATCCTGTCCCAGGATCTATCTTCCTTTGGCTGGCTCTGAGTATGCTTTTGCTATAATAAAACCATAATCCCAGTATCTTCCTGAGTTCTGTGAATCACTCTAGCCTATTACCTACCTGAAGGTGGTCATGAGGACCCCTGAACTCGCAGCTGGCATTGAAGGACAGACTTGTGGGGACCACGCCCTCTAACCATGTAGGTTGCCAAGCTCTCTGCACCCCAAGTGACCACCTCATTACAACTGTCATGATCTGCCCGCTCCTTGCTGATGAAACCTCATCTCTTACTCCTCTACTCTAGCTCTCTCCTCACTCACATCAGCCAGGCTCCCACCCCTCAATCCCAGGAAGCCCTTTCCCCAGATACTCATCAGGTGAACTCCTTTACTCAGGTTACCTCCTTGGCGAGGCTTCCTCTATGCCCCACCACCCTGAAACACCTTTTCTGCTTTACTTTTTCCTCCATAAAAACACTGTCACCATACTATTAACTGCTGTGTCTTTTTTGTCTCCCAAGAGTATCAGCCCCAAGGAGGCAGGAATTTTTGTACTGTGTTCCCTGCTGTGACCCCAGGACATGGATAGTTTCTGGCACATGCTGAGTGTTCAACCAATTCTTGAATGCATGACCTCTAGTATCTTTTAGAAATACCTTTTAAAAACCAGACCTGGCCAGGCGCGGTGGCTCACACCTGTAATCCCAGCACTTTGGGAGGCCAAGGTAGGCAGATCACAAGGTCAGGAGATCGAGAGGAGGTCAGGAGATCGAGACCAGCCCGGCCAATATGGTGAAACCCCATTTCCACTAAAAATACAAAAATCAGCCAGGTGTGGTGGCAGATGCCTGTAATCCCAGCTACTCAGGAGGCTGAGACAGAAGAATCACTTGAAACCGTAAGGCAAAGGTTGCAATGAGCCAAGATTGCCCCACTGCACTCCAGTCAGGGCTAAAGAGCGAAATTCCATTTCAAAAAAAACAAAAAACAGAAAAACAGACCATCCCATCCCCGCTCCTTCTCTGTGAAAGGCCAAGTCTGCAAATACAGGAGAACTAACCATGCTTCACTAGAGCCCTTTGCTGGGGGAGATGAGGTTAAGAGTCAGCAAGACCCAAGATATGCAGAGAGCCCCATGGCCCAGCATGGGTGAGAAGGCATGGGTGCTATCCCAGCCCTGACACCTCCTTGCTGTTGACTTCTGTGGGCCTTGGAAGGATTTGGAGTAGATGCATGGAACTTTCTATGGGGTAAGTCTGGGAGGGAAGGAAGAAAAGAAATTCCTGCTATGAGAGAAGCAGAGGGAAGACAAGACTTCACCAGGCAGGAGTGACTTTTATTTGAAGGAAGAAAACATCCTATTTAGGGGTTCACTTATAATCTGCAAGACTTTTTTTAAAAAAAAAAAAAAAAAAAAGGAAAAAAAAATAGAGAAAAACGAGAACCCGAAGGGCCTGGGGAGGAAAGGAGAAGGGCAGTGGGTTCACGTCAGGCTGGGGTCAGGCTGCATAGGGGAAGCGGAGCAGCAGCCCTTCGTGGGGCTCCAGTTTCAGGCGTTCCAGCTCAAGCGGGGAGCCCTCCTCACGGCCCGGCTGGGTGCTGAGCAGGAGGTCAGCCTTGGCTGGCAGGCTGGCGCTGGCAGGCAGGTCAGAGGCCTGCAGCCCAGCCGAGAGACCCACGTCCCCAAAGTTAAGCACTACCAGGAAACGCTCATTCTGGTCCCAGTGGCGGATATAGGAGAAGAATCCAGGCCGAGAGGTGAGTGCATGGAAGTCCCCATGCAGAAGGGAGCGCTCCTTACTCCGCTGGTCACTCAGCCGCCGGAACAAGGAAAGGAGGGAGCCAGGGTCTTCACTCTGGCCCTATGAATAGTAAAAACATAGCAGAAGCGAGTGAGGGAGGTCCCCTAGGTACAGATTTCTACAAGCCCAGCCCACCCTCCACTGGTCAGGTTCTGCCCATCTAAAACTCTTACCTTCACAGTCATGTTGGCACTTACAGCCGCTGAGATGTAAGGGAAGTTGGACTCATCCCACAGCATGACTGGAGCTTCCACAGGCTGAAAAGCAGAGAAAATAGGACTTTAAAAAGGCCTGGGGTCAGGCATGGTGGCTCACATCTGTAATTCCAGCACTCTGAGAGGCCAAGTCAAGAGGAGCACTTGAGTCCAGGCATTTGAAACCAGCCTCGGCAATGTAACGAGCCCTGGTCCCTGGCAAAATTTTATTTTAAATTAGCTGGTATAGTATTACGTCCTTATAGTCCCAGCTACTGGGGAGGCTGAGGAGGGAGGATCACTTGAACATAGAAATTTGAGCTTGCAGTGAGCCATGACTACGCCACTGCACTCCAGCCTGGGCAAAAGAGTGACTCTGTCTCAAAAAAAACCTCCGGGCCCACTGTCCTTTATCCCTCTTCCCATTCCCATCCTCATCAGTATATAAACTCCCGACTCAGGTCTGGCTTTTTTTTTTTTTTTTTTTTTTTTAAGGTAAGTCTCACTCTGTTGCCTAGGCTGGAGTGCAGTGGCGCCATCTCAGCTCACTGCAACCTCTGCCTCCTGGGTTCAAGCAATTGTCCTGCCTCGGCCTCCCATGTAGCTGAGACTACACGCACGTGCTACCACACCCAGCTAATTTTTTTGTATTTTTAGTAGAGATGGGGTTTCACCATGCTGGACAGGGTGGTCTAGAACTCCTGACCTCAGGTGACCCACTCACCTCAGCCTCCCAAAGTGTTAGGATTACAGGCATGAGCCACCATGCCCGGCCTGGCTAACTTCTACTGGACAAGCAAGGCAAGCTCCCGCCTCAGGGTTTTCACACATACACTGTTACCCCTCAGCCGAGAGAGCTCCCAGATGGCTGCAAGTCAGCTCTCACTTCCCTCAGGTCTTTGCTTGGTTATCTCATGAGGCTTCCTGTGGCTACTCTCTATGAAACAAGCCCCAGCCGGGCATGGTGGCTCCCGCCTGTAATTCCAGCACTTTGGGAGGCTGAGGCAGGCTCATGATAAGGTCAGGAGATTGAGACCATCCTGGACAACATGGTGAAACCCTGCCTCTACTAAAAATACAAAAATTAGCTGGGCGTGGTAGTGCGCACCTGTTGTCCCAGCTACTAAGGAGGCTGAGGCAGAGGAATTGCTTGAACCAGAGAGGCGGAGGTTGCAGTGAACCGAGATCAAGCCACTGCACTCAAGCCTGGGCAACAGAACAAGACTGTGTCTCAAAAAAAAAAAAAGAACAAGCCCCATCATCCCTATCACCCCCTATTCTCTAGGCTCCTTACCCTGCCTTCTTTTGCATAGCAGTGATCAGCAGCTGGCATTTTATTTATGCATATCTTATTACCTAACCACCTCCAACTCACTTGTGCAATGCTGTATCCTCAGTGTTAACAGATAAATCCATGGACTAAATGAATAACTGGTTCTATAAACATCATGCTGATGGCTGGGTGCAGTGTCTCACACCTGTAAGCCCAGCAGTTTGGGAGGCCAAGGTGGGAGGATCACTTGCATCCTGGAGTTTGAGACCAGTGTGGGCAACATAGTGAGACCACGCCTCTGTGAATTTTTAAAATTCGCTGTGGTCAGACACAGTGGCTCACACCTGTAGTCCCAGCACTTTGGGAGGTCAGGGCAGGCAGATCGATGGAGCCCAGGAGTTGAAGATCAGCCTGGGCAACAACAGTGAAACCCTGTCTCTACAAAAATTAGCCGGGTGTGGTGGTGTGCACCTGTATTCCCAGCTACTCAGGAAGCTGAGGTGGGAGTACTGGTTGAAACCAAGAGTCAGAGGTTGCAGTGAGACATAATCGTACCACTGCACTCCAGCCTGAGCGACAGAGCAAGACCCTGTCTCCAAAGTAAAGAAAAAAAAAAAGATCAGCTGGGCATGGTGGCATGCACCTATAATCTCAGCTACTCAGGAGGCTGAGGTGGAATGATCACTTCAGCCTGGGAGGCAGAGGTTGCAGTGAGCCAAGATCATGCCAATGCATTCCAGCCTGGGCGACATAGTGAAATGCTATCTCAAAGAAAAAAAAATATCGAGGACCAACAGTAACCCTGTGTCTAAAGCTAGCGAATGCCTTTGTAGTAGCACCCCTACCATGTACTTCTTTTTTTTTTTTCTTTTTTTTTTGAGAAGGCGTCTCACTCTGTGGCCGAGGCTAGAGTGCAGTGGAGTACTCTCGATTCACTCCGCCTCCCAGTTCAAGCGATTCTCCTGACTCAGCCTCCCCAGTAGCTGGGACTACAGGCGTGCACAGTCACGCCCGGCTAATTTTGTATTTTCAGTAGAGACAGAGTTTCACCATGTTGGGCAGGCTGGTTTCCAATTCCTGACCTCAGTTGAGCCACCCGCCTCAGCCTCGCAAAGTGCTGGGATTACAGGTATAAGCCACCATGCCCAGCCACTGCCATGTCCTTCTTCCTTATTTGTCTATCTCCCTCACTAAACTATGAGCTCCCGAGGGCACAGAGTCTAGCACAGTACCCTCTGTCCAAAGAATAAAGGAATGAATGAATGAATGTTGACTACCACACCAAACATCTTCCAGGTACCAGGCATTATCATTAAAAACATGCCCTCATTTATTTGTAACCACCCTTCAAAAACTGCAGTAACACAAGAGATGACCAAAATTCAGAAGGGTAAAATAATTTGCCCACAGCCACATAGCCACTCAGCTACCGACTAGGAATCAAACGCGGTTTCACCCCAAGGCTAACGTCTTTCTGCTGCCATCCCCAGAGTCATCACGCTAAGATGGATAAACAACCTCCCTGTGATGGACAGACAGCAAACAGTACCTGTCCAGGAAGGGTAGCCGCCTCCAGGCCAATCTCATCCCCGTAGCTGAAAACAGGGGTCCCTGGCAGGGTGAAGAGCATCAGCTGGTAGAGTCGGAGAAGTTGAGCCGGCAGGAAGGAAGTCAGGAGCCCTGCCTGAGATAACTACAAGGAGAGACTCCAGTGAGCCCCGTCACCCACCCCTGCCTCCCTCCCCCAAAAACCCTTTCTCCCACAGCCCACCTGCCCCCTTTCCCACCAGCATTGTACTCACACTCCAGCTGCACCAGCGATTGCCAGTGGCATTCAAATACTGTGTGACTAGGGATTTTGTATGCTCCCCAGTGAAACTGGAATTGGACAGGTATGAGCTAGTCAACAGCAAGTCGTTGTTAGATTCGAGTAGGCTCAGGATCTGCTGAAGGTCGGAGGAGTTAGTCCCTGCAATCAAGAGCCTGCAGAGCGGACAGAGGGGGTCAAGGTTGGTATAAGAAAGAACAGAGCCGGGCGCCGTGGCTCACACCTGTAATCCCAGCACTTTGGGAGGCCGAGGCGAGTGGATCACTTGGGGTCAAGAGTTCGAGACCAGCTTGACCAACACAGTGAAACCCCGTCTTTACTAAAAATACAAAGTTAGCCAGGTGTAGGGGTGCGTGCCTGTAATCCCAGCTACTTGGGAGGCTGAGGCAGGAGAATCGCTTGAACCCAGGAGGAGGAAGTCGCAGTGAGTGGAGATCGCACCATTGCACTCCAGCCTGGGCAAGAAGAGCAAAACTCCGTCAAGAAAGAACAGAACAGAACAGAACAGAACAGGACAGAACAGAAAAGAAAAGAATAAAGAAAGTTCTCTAGACTAGGAACCCCGACTTCTTAGGCCTAGCACTCCACTGAGGTGTTCCCACAATGGAGCTGAGTCAGCAAAATGGTGCCTGTACCCACCTGTCTTCACTGAAGCTCTTGGTGATGTTTTGCCACTCAGCCAAGAATAAGGACGCATCCTACAAAGAAAAAAGCACAATAAAGAATCAGAGGATATTCCCAAGGTCTGGCTAAGTCCTTCTGTTCTCACTCAAGCTTTGTCCCTAATATGGAAAAGGGAACTCACCTTCAGATTCTCTATGTTCCGAACCTGGAACCCATCCACACCAGCTTGCAGCCAAAACTCCAGAGCATCCTATAGGGGGCAGAATAGTAGAGGACAGATATCAATTCTCAGGAAAAGGCTCCGAAAATTCCAGCCCACACTAAACCCCACCCACCACACACTTCCCCAGGACCTGGGGAGAGTCTTGTGCCTTGCCTGGGTCTTCCCCACCTGCACTACAAAGGCTTAGCCCTGGCACCTCTCCAGTTCTACCCTTCCACTGATTTTCTTAGTGCTACAGCATTTTAGTTCTCTATTCCTGCCTCTGGCAAATCACACAGCTTCACCTTTGAAAGCTACAGAAAGGGGCCCAGAGAAGATGTCCACAAACATAACTTTGTTTAACACTTAGTATTGGAACGTTAGTACATCTGTTTTAGAGCTGAAGAAACAGAGAAGCAGGGAGACATGTCCACGGGTCACAATCAGTGAGCAGCAGACAGGATCTAAAATGTCAGTCAAGTTCACCCCTCTCCCAGTTTCCTGAGGCCTGGGGAAGGTTTGAGTACAATAGCTGCTCAGAGCAAGATCAAGGATCAAAGATTGAAATTCAAAGCATAGCCCCAGGGCAGTTTAGATTTGAAAAGAGGCCAGTGCTGTAGAATAGAGCCCTGGCAGTCATCTGGTGCACATTGTGGAACTTCACCCCCACTCTCCCTTTCTTCCCTTTCCCTGGGCCCCCTGCTCTATCCTCTGGTCTCCATTTCCAACTGAGGGTACCACCCCTCACACCAAACCATCCAAAAACATTCCCTTTTCAGTAACTTTTAAAAGGTCCCTGGGTCCTACCCAAATGCTGGGAGTCCAGAATTCTATCTCAGAATGACAGCTACCAGCAGTGTCAGTATCTGCCTCAATTTTTGTTCTACTCATTCTGAACAAGTCAGTGTCCTAGGATCCAGGCCTCAGGAGCTAGGGTGACATTCAAAGCCCTACTCCTAGCCTGCCAGCTATAGATTTGAGCCTATGGCAAATGAGGTACAGTTACACAGGGAATTAGAGAATATCTATAAAATACTTGGCATAATCCCAGACACATAGGAGTACCCCAGTGCTTATAATTTCAGACTGGGCTCTATTCCAAACACATCAAACAAGAACTGGGAAACCAGTCAGGATAGGATTCCCACAGAGAAAGGGCTTCCTCTCCCAAAAGAAAAGAAAAATCAAACTTCCAGACTGACATCTGAGAAGGTCCCTTCCTGGCACTGTCTCATTCTCAGAGTCAAGGAAATAAGAAATATAAGAGATCAGAAAAGGAACAAGAAAAACAGAGGTGTGCTATTGGCGTATCCTTCGACTATGGGAGGAGGCGTTCTGGCTTGGCCCCAAGGAACAAAGGTCCGGACCCTTCAGCTGGAGCCAGGCTGGGTCTACAGGGCTTGCTGTGAAAGGAGCATCCCAGCCCCAGCATCTGACTTCCACCAGCTATCAGCTCCAACACTCACCTTCACCTTGGTGGCCACAGTGTCAACCTGAGTGGAGAACCATGAGTTCTCACCCCGGTAGTTGGGAGTGAGGTCCAGAATGATGCGAATGCCTAGAACAATGGAGGAAGAGGCAGTCATAAGACAGTCTAGGGGTTAAGGAGAAATAAGGAAATCACAAACACAAGTCACTGTTTCCTATGTATTACTTGGTACAAAAGCTTGAATCTGAACCCTGGCAAAATTCATCCCATTGAAATAGACGTGAGCAAGGAAGGGCCTTAAGATATTAGAAGGCAGGCCGTGAGTGGTGGCTCACACCTGTAATCCCAGCACTTTGGGAGGCCAAGGCAGGCAGATCACTTGAGGTCAGGAGTTCAAAACCAGCCGGGCAAACATGGTGAAAAACATCTCTAAAAATAAAAAAATTGCCAGGTGTGATGGCTCACAAGGTCAGGAGTTTGAGACCAGCCTGGCCAACATGGTGAAACCCCATCTCTAAAAATAAAAAAGTAACCGGTATGGTGGTGAGCACCTGTAATCTCAGCTTCTCAGGAGGCTGAGGCAGGAGAATTGCTTGAACTGGGGAGGCAGAGGTTGCAGTGAGCCAAGATCTCGCACCACTGCACTCCACCCTGGGCGACAGAGCAAGACTCCATCTAGGGGGAGGGGGGAATTATCCAGAATTATCCAGGTGTGGTGGCACATGCCTATAGTTGCTCCTACTCAGGAGCTGAGGCACAAGAATCACTTGAACCCCAGGGGAGGAGGCTGCAGTAGTGAGCTGAGATCATGCCACTGCACTCCAGCCTGGGTGACAGAAAGAGACTCCGTCGTAAAAAAAAACAAAAGAGACGTTGGAAAGTAGAGTTTATAGTGCAGAGAAGTGGCCCCTGTGTTCCCTACTCCCAAAGTGAACCTTTTTAAACATGTGTCTATATTGAGCTGTAAAACAATATTTGGGATTTCTGACCGCCAAAAGAACATATTGTTTTACAAGTCTAAAACCACTGATTTAGTAAATATCTACATTTTGCAAATAAGGGCATTAAAACCCAGAAGTTAAATGATCTGTTCAAGATTCCACAGCCAAGTAGAAAGCCCCCAAACAACTGGACAAATAAATCCATTTTAGGCTGAAGACAAAGGAATCTCCCCTCTACCTGTCCTAGGAAAACTCAGCCAGTTAGGAGGAAACCAGACAAAACTTCCATCCTACTTTTGTTCTGGCCAAGTCCTTTCTACCTGTTTCCTTGGGAACCCCAGGATACCCACTCTTTTTTTTGGCCAATTGCAAGAGACTGGCAAAATCTTCCTTGGAGCCAAAATTAGGGTCGATCTGTAGCAAGTCGGTCCCAGCAACATCATCCTTCTGGTTCTTGTGAATTGGGCCCAGCACAAGGCCCTTCACCTTCAAAGAGCTCAGGTAATCGAGATGTCCCTTCAGACCTGAAATGGGGGGCTGGGTTAACAGGTGAGGCTTCTCTGAGGGGCCCCTGACCTCCCCACTCTCCCTTCCCCCAGAGCCCAAGGGTGGGACTGGGAGGGAGGAGGGGGGAAAGGGGGAGATGAGATTGAATCATGAGACTCAGGAGCTGATGTAAGGAGCCCTGCAAGTTACTTCAGAAACCGGTTGCAACTGGCTCCAGGCGCCGCTGGGAGTGAGGACGCTGAGTCACCCACCCTCGTGACAGTGAGGGGCGGGTCGGCTTTCTTCAAAGAAAGGAGGGAAGAACAATGTGTGGGGAGGGGGTTTGGGGAGGGGAACAGTCCTGGGTACCGGATGGAGGGGAGAATCGGCTAGATCACTCTGGGGACAGGGGAGGGGGTCTGCGCGGGCCACAGATTCAAGCAGGGACACGGGCGCGCTGCACTCACCGGCCAGGTTGCCCGCGCCATTGCCCTGGAAGCCCTGAAGGTCGCCGATACGGTAGAGGGCGCCCGTGTGCCACCACTTCTGCACGGGTAGATCGCGACAGCGCGGCGCCCGTACGATTATGACCACAGCACCCGCCAGCATGCCGAGCCACCCGAGCCAGAAGAGCAGCAGCAGCACCCAGCGGGTGCGCACCCAGCCGGGGCTGCCCGCCACCTTCAGCAGCTCCTCTTTGGAAAGGCCCGTGAACTTGGCCGCGGCTGCCGCCTCCGCCTCGTCTTCCGCCACCTTGATCTTCACCAGACCATTCTTCTCGGCGCCCGCCACGGCCACGGCCGCCCCAGACGCCGCGTTCATCGGCTGCTTCTCGGTTTCTAGCTCATTCAGCTCCACCTCCTTCATATCCACCTCGGTGTCCTGACTCATGGTGCCTGCAGAACCGGCGACACGACTCAGACTGCGGTCAGATGGTGGCTCAACCCCTACCCGGACCCCCGGACACAGAACGATCTCCCGGGCCGGTGTGACTACGCGCAGCTTCCGCTAGAACATCTGCTCGGCAGCGGGCGCGGCCTCCGGGTAGGGGCAGTGGAGCCCCGCCCTGCCCGCCCCGCCCCGCCCCGCCCCTTAAGGTGGAACCTCGGCAACTGCCCCAACCGTCGTGGGCAGCTCGGGGTAGTAAAGTCAGGAACTTGCCTCCGACAGTACTTCCTGCGTCGTCCTATTTCTCATGTCCAACCTGTCTAACCCTAAGGTTCTTTTCAACCTGAGGCTGGGACGGCTCGGCACCGAGCCACCTTTAAGTGGACGAGGCCTGTGATCCAGCCCCAAATCCCGAGGCCCCTCCTGAGTCCCTCAGGCCTCACCGCCCCCAAAGGCCCCTCCTTCTTCGCCCATCCCGGCAGGCTAGTGACTACCCCCAAAACCGTCGTCTACTTGCCCCTGGTTCAGGGCTCTGGCCACCGCTGGTATTCCCAGCTTCGCACGGCTGCTAGCACTCTCAGAGGCAGCCAGACACAGCTTCTGTCTTTTCCCAAGGCTCGCCCTCTCAGGCGTCTGGGACTTGGCGTAGACCTCTGCTTCCGTGCAGGGCTTACTCCCACGCGTTTTTCAAGACTCTTCTTGAGTTTATTTCAAGTACTTCATGCAGCAACTATTTATTATGTACTCACAATACTTTGCTTTGTTAACTTTATTGAATTAACGCTAATCCAGCCTTCTTCACAGTACTTTAAAGTGAATGTTTGGGCAGGAGAGTTGAGGTAGACGCCCCTCTTCTTATCCTACCCCACCCCCAGCTGGATGTTTAGCAGCTGGGAATCAGACATCCAAAACACTGACAGGGCTGTAATGAACGTCACAGAGCTGGGAATCAGAGGCATCCACCTTTTTCCTACGATAGACCAGAAGATGCCACGGCCAGACTTACCCACCTGACGGGGCACACATTACCCCAAACTCCCCCAAGGTCCTGTCTCCCTGTCACTTCACTGTATTAGGCCTTGGAGGCAGATGGCACTGCAGACGCTTTGAAGACCTCTGGAATTCCCTCCACAGGGTCCTTGGATTGAAGTGGGGCAGAGACAAGGTTCACAGCAGGAAACTACCGGACATCAACACCATGGAGTGCCAACACTCTCAGGAACTCCTTGTTCCTAAACAGTGCCAGTTGGGATATTTTCAGAGAGGAGCTGAGGAAATCAGTTCTTTCTCCCTTTCCCACTGAGGCTGGAAGCCAAGATTGCTGTGTACTTAGAAGAAAGTAAAAGCCAAGATCTTAAGTAATAACAGAGAAAACGGTGTAGAAAGGCTCATCCTCTGCTAGTCCCTTCTGCAGCCCCAGGCATCTATCCCCATCCCCACCCTAGGAACAAGGGGTGCACGGGGCAGCCCCTGCGAGGAGAGCAAGTGGGTAAAGATTGGGGTTCAGACCTATGCTCAAAGATAAGAGGTCCAAGGTGCTGCCTGCATGTGCCAGATAAAAAGTGCCAACCAGAAGTTCTGAACAGACTATCTCTAGCACGAAAGCTCAAGGCTGGGTGCAGTGACTTATGCTTGTCACCTAGCCCTTTGGGAGGACAAGGAGGGAGGATTGCTTGAGGCCAAGAGTTTAAGGCCAACCTGGGCAACATAGTAAGACCCCATTTCAAAATAAAGACATAAATTTAAAAATTATCTGGGCCTGGCTGGGCACAGTGGCTCATGCCTGTAATATCAGCTATGGTATGAGAAATGGAGGCTATGGCATGAGAAATCGCTTGAACCCAGGAGGCAGAGGTTGCAGTGAGCCGACATTGGGCCACTGCACTCCAGTCTGGGTGACCCAACAAGACTCTGTCTCAAAAAAAAACTAACAGGCTAGGTGTGGTGGCTGACACCTGTAATCCCAGCACTTTGGGAGGCTGAGGCCGGCGGATCACCTGAGGTCAGGAGTTCAAGACCAGCCTGGTCAACATGGTGAAACCTCATCTCTACTAAAAAAAAAAAAAAAAACAAAAATTAACCAGGCATGGTGGTGCACACCTGTAGTCACAGACTTGGAGGAATGAGGCACAAGAATCTCTTGAACCTGAGAGGCAGAGGTTGCAGTGAGCCAAGACAGCGCAGCTGCACTCCAGCCTGGATGACAGAGTGAGACTCTGTCTCAAAAAAAAAAAATTATCTGGGACTCCTGATGTGTCCTGTAAGTCCCATTAGGTGCCAGCACTCAAGGGAAGCAAAAGCAAGAGGATCACGTGGGTCCAGGAGGTTGTGAGGTTGCAGTGAGTGATGGTGGCCCCACTGCATCCCAGCCTAGGAGACAGAGCAAGACCCTGTCTCTAAAAATAAGTAAGAAAAAGGTTGAGGACTGTGAGGTCAGAAGCTGTCTTTGAGATGGTCCAACATAACTCTCTAGAAACAGAGTATCTCACTCACAGACCCTCATGGCTCCAAATGGCTTAAGTCAATTCCTTTTGTGTGTGTGTGTGTGTGTGTGTGTGTGGTTTTGCTTGTTTTGGGACAGGTCTCACACTGTCGCCCAGCATGGAGTGCAGTGGCGCCATCTTGGCTCACTGCAACCTCCGCCACTCAGGTTCAAGCGATTCTTCTGCCTGATCATCCCCAGTAGCTGGGATTACAGGAGGTGTCCGCCACCACACCCTGCTAGTTTTGTATTTCTAGAAGAGACAGGGTGTCACCATGTTGGCCAGGCTGATCTTGAACTCCTGACCTCAGATGATATGCCCACTTAGGTCTCCCAAAGTGCTGGGATTGCAGGCCTGAGTCACCATGTGCAGCCTGAAGTCACTTCCTTCTGCATTCATAAAGAGGATAAAACAGCTTCCTCTCCATTCTTATCAGCCACCGCCGCTTCACCCTCCAGCCACATCCACCTTCAAACACCTGCTGGTCTCACAACACACTAGGCTTTTTCAGGCCTTTGCATCTGTGCCATGCCATACCTCTGCTGCTGGCCCTTCCTATTCTTCCACTCAACCTCATGAGCTCCTACTGATTCAAGATCTAGCTCAAGTGACACCTTTTCTCAACTCCTCAGACAGAATGACTTCCCCCCCACCATGCATCTGTCTCTGCTATAATCATGTCCCATTGGTTTATTACATTTCTTTGCCTGGATGTCTGTTTGTCCTTAAGTGGCAGGAGCTTTGTGCTTTTTGTCGATGAACCTGCCTATCTGGAGGCAGCATATAGGAAGCAATTACTGTTTGATAAGTAAGTGGATGAACTATGTCAATCAAAAGTAGTATCTCCCTTCTTAGAAACAACTGAACAGGCCATGAACAGTGGCTCACACCTGTAATCCCAGCACTTTGGGAGGCCGGGGTAGGAGGACCAGTTGAGGTCAGGAGTTCAAGACCAGCCTGACAAACATAGTGTAACCCTGTCTCTATTAAAAATATAAAAATTAGCCAGGCGTGACTGTGGGCACCTGTAATCCCAGCTACTCGGGAGGCTGAGGTGAGAGAATCACATCAATCTGGGAGTGATTGCAGTGAGGTTGCAGTGAACCCAGATCACACCACTGCACTGCAGCCTGGATGACACAGCAAGACTCTCTCCCAAAAATAAAAAATGTTTTTAAAAAAGAAAAGAAAACAACTGAACAAAAGTAGCATGTGAAGACAAAGGCAAAAAAATGAAAAGGAATTTAAATTACACTGTATCATATCAAGATGAACCTGTTACTGCAGGAAAACATACCAAAACTTGTAACTGCTCATCCAAAATACAAGTGGTGGCTCACACCTGTAATCTCAGCACTTTGGGAAGCCGAGGCAGGCAGGTCAAGTGAGGTCAGGAGTTCGAGACCAGCCTGGCCAACATGGTGAAACCCTGTCTCTACTAAAAATTCAAAAATCAGCCAGGCGTGTTGGTGCACACCTGTAATCCCAGCTACTCCGGAGGCTGAGGCAGGAGAATTACTTGAACCAAGAAAGCGGAGGCTGCAGTGAGGCGAGATTGTGCCATTGCACTCCAGCCTGGGCAACAAGAGCGAAACTCTGCCTCAAAAAAATATATATATATATAAAATATAATAATAAAACAAACTAATAAATTAGGAGATGGAGGACAGGAAAACAAACAGACTAGAGAGAAAAGACTAGAGAAAGGGACCAGAGGTGACTAGAAAGCCTCAGATCCTGCAATACGTGTTGACATAAAGCTTAATATTTACTAAAGGAACACAAAGAATATTAACTTTTCAAGAAGAATTTAGCCTTCAAGAGAAGGCTGGGACAAAGCAAAGGAAAAAAAGCAGTTTGGCAGTCCAGATGCCAATAAGGTGCACTGTACACTCAGACAGACAGATGGCAGTGGAGCCCTGAAATGCAGAGGCCAAGTACACAAACAAAGTTCCTTTCTAACCCTCTGCTGCAAAAATCCATGTCACACGCTTCCTAACACACGAGGATTACTTGATTTTAGCCTGAAAACAGGACATTTATTTTTCCTCAAACTCGTAAAAAGGATTGACCAGGCACAGTGACTCATGCCTTTAATTCCACCCTCTGTAAATAAGGCCAAGGCAGTAAGTGAGCCCAGTCGTTTGAGACCAGCCTGGGCAACATACGGAGACCCCATCTCTACAAAAAATTAAAAATTAGCCAGGCATGATGGCTCACCCCATGGTCCCAGCTACTCAGGAGGCTGAAGTGGGAGGATGACTTGAGCCCTCAGGTTGAGGCAGCAGTGAGGATCACACCATTGCATTCCAGCCTGGCTGACAGAGCCTGACCCTATCTGAAAAGAAACAAACCAGCCGGGCTCGTGTAATCCCAGAACTTTGGGAGGCTAAGGCAGGTGGATCACCAGGTCAGGAGTTCCAGACCAGCCTGACCAAGATGGTGAAACCCTGTCTCTACTAAAAACTACAAAAATTAGCTGGGCATGGTGGCACGTGCCTGTGATCCCAGCTACTCAGGAGACTGAGGCAGGAGAATCGCTTGAACCCGGGAGGCAGAGGATGCGGTGAGCTGAGATGGCACCATTGCACTCCAGTCTAGGTGACAGTGAGACTCTGTCTCAAAAAAAAGCAGGTCAATACGTGAAAAAGATGGGGCAGTATTTTTTTTTTTTTTTTTTGAGAGAGAGTTT
>PVKP010008234.1:34451-46146 GCA_004027715.1 Plecturocebus donacophilus | reverse complement strand
CATGTTGGTCAGGTTGGTCTTGAACTCCTGACCTCAGGTGATCCACCCACCTCAGCCTCCCAAAGTGCTGCGATTACAGGTGTGAGCCACAGTGCTCAGCCAGGGCAGTACTTTTTAACATTTTTAAAAAATTATTTAATTTTATTTATTTATTTAGTGACAGAGTGGTGGCACACACCTACAGTCCCAGCTACTCGGGAGGCTGAGGCAAGAGAATCACTTGAACCCAGAAGGCAGAGGCTGCAGTGAGCAGAGATTCAGACTGGGCGACAGAGCAAGACTCCGCCTCAAAAATAAAAAAAAAGGGAAAGAGAAGGAAAGAGATGAAACTCAGGAAAGCCCCTTTCCCTTTTCTTAGGTCAAACTGTAAGCAAAGAATACAAAACCACATTTGGAATATTGAACAAGTAATGGCTGGTACTAAGTACTAAAAATAGAAACCATCGAAATATTCAAATACAGTTTAATTTATATTAAAAAGCCATTCAAAGATGACTGAAGGGATCCTTTTGTAGTTCGTAAGCATGTTTGGGTGTTCACGTGCACGTGTAACATGTGCCTCTCTCAAACTTTGTTATGATGCTGACACATTACCCAGCTGACATGAAAAAAATCAAAAATAGGTGGACGCAGTGGTTCACACCTGTAATCCTAGAACTCTGGGAGGCTAAGATGGGCAGATCACCTGAGGTCAGGAGTTCCAGGCCATCCTGGCCAAAATGGAGAAACCCCGTCTCTACTAAAAATACAAAATTAGCCAGGCGTGGTGGCGAATGCCTGTAATCCCAGCTACTTGGGAGGCTGAGGCAGGAGAATCACTTGAACCCGGGAGGTGGAGGTTGTGGTGAGCCGAGATCGCGCCATTGTACTCCAGCCTGGGCAACAAGAGCGAAACTGTCCAAAAAAGAAAAAAAGAAAAAAAAAAACAGGTTCTGATACTTAAAGCAAATACCATTAGTGGATAATACCTCTGGTCAACCTACTCCTGAGAGGACCATCAGGCTTAAAGGTTAGTTTTAAGACTATACGAGTAAACAGGCTAGCCAGGTAAACTACTCACGTTCCTTTATATTTGCGCCTTAATCTCTCTGGCTCCTGCAAAGAGACTCTGGCCGCTTTCAGCCCAGAACTACAGAAAATACCTTTAGGCCTTCTAAAAGAGTTTAAGACTATATTCTATAACTTTCTCTAATATCGTTCTTTAATATTTTTGCCACCATCTTGAGTGAATTCTTATACCCTATCTCTACTAAAAAACAAAAACAAAAATTAGTTGGGTGCGGTGGCACGTGCCTGTAATCCTAGCTACTTGTGAGGCTGAGACAGGAGAATTGCTTGAACCCAGGAGTTGGAGGGTGCAGCGAGCCAAGAAGATCATGCTGCTGCACTCCAGCCTGGGTAACAGAGTGAGACTCCTTCTCAAAAAAAAAAAAATATATATATATATATATATTGGCCAGGCACAGTGCAACATGTCTGTAATCCTAGACCTTTGGGAGGCTGAGGTGGGCAAATCACAAGGTCAGGAGTTCAAGACCAGCCTGACCAAGATGGTGAAACCCTGTCTCTACTAAAAATATAAAAACTAGCCGGCACAGTGGCAGGTGCCTATAATCCCAGCTACTCAGGAGGCTGCGGCAGGAGAATCGCTTGAACCAGGGCAGCAGAGGTTACAGTGAGCCAAGATCACACCACTGCACTCCAGCCTGGGCAACAGAGTGAGACTCTGTCTCAAAAAATTAACTGGGCATGGTGTAAGCACCTGTGGTCCCAGCTACTTGGGAAGCTGAGGTGGGAAGGACACCTGAATCCAGGAGGTTGAGACTACAGTGAGTCATGACTGCACCACCGCACTCTAGCCTGGGCAACAGAGCTAGATCTTGACTACAAGAATTAAAATAAAAATTAAAAGTAAATAAATAAATAATTGATGAGTCAGGCCAGGTGTCATGACTCATGACTGTAATTTTGGGAGGCCAAAATGAATGGGAGAATCATTAGAGCCCAGAAGTTTAAGACCAGATAGAGCAACATGGCAAGACCCCGTGTCTCTACAAAGAAAAGTTTGATTTTAATTAGCTGGCCAGATGTGGTGGCTCACACCCAGTACTCCCAGCACTTTGCAAGGCCAAGGTAGGAGAATTACTTGAGCCCAAATTCTGCTGTCAGTTTTTTGTTTTGAGACAGGGTCTCACTCTTACCCAGGCTGGAGCACACGGGTGTCATCTCCGCTCACTGCAGCCTCAACTTCCTCAGCTTAAGCAATCCTCTCACCTCAGCCTCCTGAACAGCTGGTACTACAGGAGCACACAACCATGCCTGGCTAATTTTTGTACTTTTTGTTAGAGACAGGGTTTTGCCATGTTGTCCAGGCCGGTCTCAAACTCCTGGACTCAAGTGATCCACCTCCCAAAGTGCTAGGATTAGAGGTGTGAGCCACTGTACTCAGCCAACGAATTCTTTTTTAGAAAAACTGGAGGCTGGGTGCAGTGGCTCACACCTGTAATCCCAGCACTTTGGGAGGCTGAGGCGGGCGGATCACGAGGTCAGAAGATTGAGACCATCCTGGCTAACACGGTGAAACCCTGTCTCTACTAAAAATACAAAAATTAGCCGGTGTGGTGGTGCATGCCTGTAGTCCCAGCTACTCGGGAGGCTGAGGCAGGAGAATCACTTGAACCTGGGAGGGGGAGGTTGCAGTGAACCGAGATCATCCCACTGCACTCCAGCCTGGGCGACAGAGCGAGACTCCATCTCAAAAAAACAAAAAACAAAAAAAAAAAAAACACAACAACAAAAAAACCTGCAATGGCTGCACATGGTGATTCTTACCTGCAAACCCAGCCAACGTGGGAAGATCTCTTGAGTCCAAGAAGTCAAGACCAGCCTGGGCAACATAGTGAGACTGTCTCTACAAACAATAACCAAAAAAAACCCCACATATTCCTAAATAGAAAGATTTGATGTCATTTTTGTGGGAAGAGATGGCCAGGGGCAGACCTGTGTTACTTATAGCTAAATGATTACAAGCTTGCTTTGCTTTTTATACACTGAGATTTGGGCCACAGATTATAATCAAACTACGGTGCAGTAAAATAAAAGCAGAGACCCAGCGGTAGCAGGAGGCCTATGGTGAAGACTATCTGAGAGCGCCCTGTAACCGCGGAACACTCGTGTGGCTGCGGAGCAGAAAAATCTGCTTTGGTCCCACAACTCTTCCCAACATAGAGTTAGTGCGAGGATCTCCTAAAGGGAGCTTATGCAAAACACTCTGGGAAGTAATGCAACCTCTGCTCACAAGACTTGAGAAAGTCTTTGCAGATGGGAGCTGGTAAGGCTGGAAGGCCTTACAGGGCAGAGGTCATGGGAACGCCACAGGGTTGGCTCATGCTCTCAGAATATGGAGCAATTCTGATTGCTCTGTGTCCACGATGCTCAGGAGACAAAAGCCCTGATGCTCAGGAGACAAAAGCCCTTGATACGCTGTGTGTGGTCAGACACATGCTCTTCCTCAGGCTATCTTCCTCCTCCCCGCCCTCCCCACAGCCTGCAAGATTAACAAGATAATGCACCCAATAAAAGCACATGAAGCCCAGAGCTCAATGCCAACGCCAGAGTGCTGAACCCTGGACCCATGCTGTAAAATTCTATTCTTGTGTCTCTGTCTTTATTTCTTTCTCACTCCCTCATCACTGCCGGAACACGGGGCACCCACATACAGGTTTGGCTGGTTCCCAACATCTGGCGCTCAATGTGGGTTCCCTGTGCTCCTGGTGAAGAGACGCCTGAGTGTGGTCATTTGCAGGCAGCAGTTCATCCAGGGACTCCCGGGAACGTGTTTTGGTCAGCCTAGTGGTAAGCTAGTGTGCCCAGAGTATTCTAGGGTAACAAAATGGGAAAATCACACAGCAAACATAATAATTACCTTTGTCTTATTCAGGAACTTCTAAAGAAAGGCAGTGTAAAGATTGGGATGGAAAATCGCATTACTCTCTTTGAGGCAGTGGATCAGTACTGTCCGTGGTTCCCAGATATTGGAACTCTAGATGTTGGTGTATGGGAAAGAGTTGGGTCAGAACTCAGATATACACGGGATGAAGGAAAATTTATACCGCAGACTGAGTAGAATGATTGGGCCATGGTGAGAGCCGCATTAGAACCTTTTGAAAATACTACTCTCATCAGCACTCTCAGTAAAGAGTGAGGGGGCCGAAGGAACTCCTGAGAATAGTGTAAATATCAGTATAGAAGATGACAGTGAAGAAGAGTTTGATAGAAAATCTTTCAGGTCAGAAAAAAGAGAAATGGAAAGATTAATTTCAGGAGGGCATCACAAAAAGGAGGTAATCTATGCAAACGTGTCTAAAATGCCTCACAGTCTGGAGGAAGCTCCTTCAGTATTCACTCAGAAATGGGCTAAGCCAACAGTACCAAAATGAGATAGTCATGAATGGCCACCTCCTCCCCAGTCCTGGCAAGGTACAAATCCATTTATTAAGTGGCAAACTCAGGAGGTCTGACCGCCGCTGCCAGGACAATTAACAGGATAATGAGTAGAAGTCCCAACACCTGTAGTTTATAGTGGTGTGCAGCAAACGCCGCCATAGACAAAGTGCTATAAAATTCTTAAAAAATTAAATTAAAATAAATTTTAAAAGTAATAAATAAATAAATAAATTGTCTCCTGCTACCTCAGGAAGTGCAACAGTAGATCTGTGTTGCATTTGGCCTGCAACAATTCTCCCAGGGGACACACCGTAAAAATTATCTATAAAAGTGTGCGAGCCTCTACCAGAAAATACGGCAGGCAGGACTTGTGTCGAATTGCAGGGAGTGCAGATTCAGACGGGAATTGTTCATCTAGGATCTAAAGGGAAAAATTCAATTGATAGTGACTTCCAGTGCACCCTGGAAAGCAGAACCAGGAGACAGAATTGCTCAATTATTGCTTCTACTTTATGTAAAAAGTAGGAATCAGTGATGCAGTAAGAAAGAAGAAAATTGGTAATTCTCAAGAAAAAGCAGTGTACTGGGCAAGCAAAGTTACGGATAATCGGCCAGTTTGCAATATTACAATTCAAGGAAAAACTTTTAAGGGTCTGGTAGATACTGGAGTGATGTTTCTATTATAAGCACTAGTCAATGGCCCAAGTACTGGCCAAAACAAAAGGCTAATATTAGTTGGGGTTGGAAAACCCCAGAAGTTCATCAGAGCTGTTTAATTTTGCATTGTGTGGGACCTGAAGGTGAGCAAGGCACTATTCAACCCATGGTTACTGATATTCCCATTAATTTATGGGGGAGAGATATCTTACAATAGTGGGGGGCTGAAATCTCTTTTCCACCAAACGCTTACAGCAAGCAAAGTCAAAAGATTATGTCTCAAACGGGATACTGGCCTGGAAAAGGTTTAAGAAAAAATGAAAATGGAATCACTCAACCTAAAGAAGCTGCTATAAAATTAGGCAGAGCAGGGATTGGCTACAATTTTTAATAGCGGCCACTGATGAGCCTCCAGAACCCATTGCTTTAACATGGAAAACAGAAAAACCGCAGGGACCACTTCCAAAGCATAAATTGGTGGCTCTACCCAAATTAGCACAAGAGCAGCTGGAAAGAGGGCATATAAAACCTTCATTTTCTCCCTGGAATTCCCCGGTATTTGTAATTCAAAAAAAAATCTGCGGGATGGAGAATGCTGACTGACCTGAGAGCTGTAAATGCAGTAATTCAACCCATGGGAGCATTACAGCCAGGTATGCCTTCGTCAGTGGTGATCCCAAAAGAATGGCCTTTGATAATCATAGATTTAAAAGACTGTTTCTTTACAATTCCTCTGGCAAAGCAGGATTGCGAAAAGCTTGCTTTCACAATACCTGCAGTAAACAACCAAAAGCCAGCTAGGAGAATGGAAGGTTTTGCCTCAGGGAATGTTAAATAGTCCTACAATATGTCAGACTTTTGTGGAAAATGCTGTTCAGCCTGTTGGAGAGAGTTTCCTCAATGCTGTATCATTCACTATGTTGATAATATATTATGTGCTGCAGAAACTACAGAAGAGTTGGCTTTATGTTATAATTGCCTAAAAGAATGTATGCAAAAAGCAGGGCTGACTATAGCTCCTGATAAAATTCAAACCACCAGTAAAATATTTGGGAATGCAAGTTGAAGAGAGGCAAATACGCCCTCACAAGGTAGAAATTAGAAAGGACAAACTTAAAACATTAAATGATTTCCAAAAGTTGTTAGGAGACATTAATTGGATAAGGCCAGCTCTCGGTATTCCTACTTACTTATGTCTAATCTATTTGCAATTTTAAGAGGTGATCCAAATTTAAATAGTAAGAGTATTAACAAAAGAAGCAGCTGAGAAGTTAAAAATAATTGAAGAAAAAATACAGCAAGCCCAGGGAGAGTTAACACTGACAGTTACAGCTCATTGTATTCTCAACACCTCATTCTCCAACAGGAGTCATTGTTCAAGATGAAAGTTTAGTAGAATGAGTCTTCTTACCTCACAATAAAAGTAAAACTTAACTGCTGTGTACTTGGATCAAATAGCTAGTGTCATTTGTCAAGGCAGAACAAGCATTGTTCGATTGTCTGGAATATGAACCTGACAAAATAATTGTTCCTTTAACTAAAAAACAAGTTTGACAAGCTGACATCAATTCGGTCAACTGGCAATTAAGCTTGGCAGATTTCGTAGGCGAAATTGATAATCATTATCCTAAAACAAAAGTTTTTCAGTTCCTAAAGCTTCCATTATGGGTTTTACCTAAAATTACCCAAGATCAGCCAATAGAGGGCGCCGTTACTGCTTTTACTGATGCACCTAAGCATGGAAAAGCAGCTTACACAGGTCCTTCACATAGAGTCATCCAAACAAATTTTCAATCAGCACAAAGAGCAGAGTTACAAGGAGTTATCTCAGTCCTCAGATATACAGCAACCAGTTAATATAGTTTCAGACTCAGCTCATGTAGTACATTCTACAAAAAATGTAGAAACTGCATTGTTAAAATACATTCAGGATGATCAATTAAGACAACTATTTGAATCACTTCAAAAAGCAGAAGCAGAGAAGCTCCATTTTATATCACACATTCGAGCACATACTTGTTTACCTGGACCTTTAGCTCAAGCAAACGAACAGGCAGATTTACTGGTTTCTCCAGTTTTTACAGAAGCCAAAAAATGTCATGCATTAACTACAAATGCGGCAGGTTTAAAAAATAAATTTCCTTTAACTTGGAGACAGGTGAAACAAATTGTCCAACACCGCCCTCAATGTCAAGTTCTTCAACTGCGCGCTCAAGAGAAAGGAGTAAATCCTAGAGGATTACACCCAAATTCAATCTGGCAAACGGATGTTACTCATGTTCCTTCATTTGGAAAATTATCCTATGTTCATGTTACTACAGATACTTTCTCTCATTTCATTTGGGCAACCTGCCAAACAGGAGAAAGCACTGCACATGTTTAAAAAACACCTATTTTCTTGCTTTGCGGTTATGACAATCCCACAAAAAATTAAAACTGATAATGGGCCAGGATACTGCAGTAAGCCACTAAAGCAGTTCCTCAAACAATGGAACATAATTCATACAACAGGAATCTCCTATAACTCCCAGGGACAAGCAATAGTAGAAAGGGCAAACAGAACCTTAAAAACTCAACTGGCAAAATCAAAAAACAGGGGAGACAATAAGGAGTATTTTACTCCCCAAGCAAAATTACAATTGGCACTAATCACTTTAAATTTTTTGAACGTTTCCAAGGGTCCACGGCTGCAGAACAACATTTTGTTGGACACAAAATTAATCTGAAGGAAGGAAAGACAATATGGTGGAAAGATTCCACCACCAATCAGTGGAATGTGGGAAAGGTTGTAACCTAGGGAAGAGGCTATGCTTGTATTTTACCAGGAGAAAACCAACCTCACATTTGGGTACCTACCAGACAGCTGAAGCTTTACAATGAACCCCTACAATGAACCCCGCCAAACTACAGAGCAAGAAGAGAAAGAACAGGCCCAGGAGTGCTGTGGTGCAAGATAGCCAAGCTGAGTGTCTCAGGGACAAAGGCAACACAGAAAGCCAACCCGCTGGCATGGGGGTAAATGACGAGGCTGGTGCAGATGGCAACAGCAAGCCTGAGGGAGACTCGCATGCAGGTGACACCAGGTAATCTTATTCTGGCAGCAGTCATGGTTGTGACTGCTGCGGTAATAACCCTGTTTCAGCAGAAGAGAACTATAGGTATTGGGCGTATGTGCCATTTCCACCTTTGATTACACCTATCACTTGGATGGATTCACCTACAGAGGTGTACATATGAAGCTGGAACAGCCGGGAGCAAGGCAACATACTAACCGCCAAGCTCCCCTAACAGAGAAGTTCTGCCTCTATACAGGCTTACAACTCTAGATATTACATGTGAAAGGGTCTTGGGTTTACAGCCTTAGAAATTACACGTGAAAGGGCCTTGGGTTTACAGTTTTAGAAATTACATGTGAAAGGATCTCGGTCCACGGAGTAGGGGTTCCAAAGCAATGCCTTCCGGAAAGATTTCTCCATACCATACCTGCTATAGGAAGGCAAGTAAGGAGGCATCGGTCTTGAAATGTAGTGTGGAAGTCAAGGGGGAGGTGATCTTAGATGCTTGGGTCTCCTTCCTCACATAAATGATAGCATTTGGATGCCTGATCTTACTAATAACCGGTACCCTCCTCAAACAGAGGAGAAAGGAATGTGAATGAATGTCTCTCTTGGATATTGTTTTCCTCCTATCTGTCTCAGGAAAGCTCCAGGGTGTTTAACCCTAAAGCCTCAAAGCTGGTTGATATACATCCCAAGGGATAACAGAACTGGTCCTCCTTATCCTATAGTCAGTGGAATGTCCTTTGGACTGAATACCCTGTATAAGATACAACCCTATGGACATTACACAACTTTTGAGTATGCTAATCAATATAAGCCAAAAGAAAAACGCTGCCCAAAAACCAATCCAGAATGGTCTCCTCAATTAGAAAAACTTGGAAAGCCTGTGTAGCTGACAGGGTAGTCATACTTCAAGATAATGCATATGGAACGATTACTGACTGGGCTCCTAAAGGTGAATTAAGAAAAAACGGTATGAGACAGGTATCTTGTGTAGATGCACCAATACTGTTAGAAATAACGGAAAACGTAATAACTAGAAATAACCTTACTAAAAGAATAGAATCTCCTTTTCCCACTAAATGGGAAGATAAAGGAACAGCCCCACCCAAACCAAAGCTCATTAAACCCATTTTAAGTCCTGAGCATCCGGAGCCTGTGGAATTGGCTATGGCAACAGCTCATACGAGATTGTGGAAAGGAAAAGGATCGACTGGCACAAAAAAAAACTTCAAACAAAACTACTCCATTTCAAAGTTGTGTTAAGCCACCCTGTATGTTGGTAGTAGGAAATGTAAGCATTAGACCTGATACTCAAACTCTTACCTGTGAAAACTGTAAATTGTTGACTTGCATTGATTCAACATTTAATCTTGAAAATAGTATTCTAGGCCGGGCGTGGTGGCTCACACCTGTAATCCAAGCACTTTGGAGGCCAAGGCAGGCAAATCACCTGAGGTCGGGAGTTCAAGACCAGCCTGACCAACATGGTGAAACGCCGTCTTAATTTAAAAAAAAAAAAAGCCAGAGAAGGAGTGCGGATTCCAGTAACTTTTAACCAACCATGTGAAGCCTCTCCTTCGGTACCTATTATTACAGAGGTACTAAAAGTAGTGTTAAATCGATCAAAATGATTCATATTTACACTAATTGCTATTACAGGAATTACAGCCATGACAGCTACTGCTGCAGCTACAGGAGTAGCTCTGCACACCTCAGTTCAAACTGCTCACTATGTGGATCTTTGGCGGAAAAATTCTTCTAGGCTTTGGAATTCTCAAACAAGAATTGATCAAAAATTGGCAAATCAAATTAATGATCTTCGACAGACTGTAATTTGGATGAGAGATCGAATAATGAGCTGAGGACACAGATTACAGTTGAATTGTGATTGGAACACATCTGATTATTGTATTACCCCCCATACTTATAATTCTAATGAACATCATTGGGAACAAGTAAGGAGACACTAGGGAACGAGGACAATTTAACATTGGACATTCCCAAATTAAAGGAACAGATTTTTCAGGCTTCACAGGATCTTTTAAATGTTTTACCTGCAGCTGATATATTGGAATGAGCTACAGATGAGCTTTCAGGACTCAATCCTATTAAGTGGGTTAAAACTCTTGGAGGATTCACAACTGCTAATTTTGTTTTAGCAGGTGTCTGTTTATTCTGTCTAGTTTTAGTCTACAGATGCAGCAGAAAATTTCAGAAAGACAACCAAATGATCGCTCTCGCCCTCTTAGCTAAAAAGGGAGGAGATGTGGGAAGAGATGGCCAGGGGCAAACCTGTGTTACTTATAGCTAAATGATTACAAGCTTGCTTTGCTTTTCATACACTGAGATTTGGGCCACAGATCATATCCAAACTATGGTGCAGTAAAATAAAAGCAGAGACCCAGCGGTAACAGGAGGCCTATGGTGAAGACCATATGAGAGCGCCCTGTAGCCGCGGAACACTCGTGTGGTTGCAGAGCAGAAAAATCTGCTTTGGTCCCACAACTCTTTCCAACATAGAGTTTGTGCGAGGATCTCCTAAAGAGAGCTTATGCAAAACACTCTGGAAAGTAATGCAACCCCTGCCAGAAGTCTTTATAGGGCAGAGATCACACAGGAACCCCACAGGCTCTGCCTATGTTCTCAGAATATGGAGCAATTCCGATTGCTCTGTGTCCACGATGCTCGAGAGATAAAAGCCACGTGATGCATTGCGTGTGGTCAGACCTTATGGTGCCTTATGCGTGTGGTCAGACCTATGTGGTCAGACCTTATGGCGCCTTATGCGCTGCACCTCTCTTGCCAAAACACCTGGACAGACAATGGGTTGCAAAACCTCAGTGTCCTTAGTTAGCATTTCTTAGGAGAACCACCTTTGCTATTGAATGCTGCAGACACATGCTCTTCCTCAGGCTATCTTCCTCCTCAACCGCCCCTCCCCATAGCCTTCAAGATGAAGCCCAGAGCTCGGTGCCAAAGATCCCCCAGAGTGCATTGGACCCCTGGACTCATGCAATAAAATTCTATGCTTGTGTCTTTATTTCCTTTCTCACTCCCTCAGTGTTGGGCTGGTTCCCAACACAAACAATCTACAAATCCAAACACAATTCTAAAACAAATCTTAATATCTGATTTTGAGAACTTTATAAGATAATCCTATAATTCATGTGCAAGAGAAAGGGCCAAGAATATGTAAATATATCTTTAAAGAACAAAATTGTATTTTTAAAGATAAATCCTACCAGATAGCAACTATTTTATTTGCTAAAATAATAGTTACCTGTAACCTCAGCATTCTTCGAAGCTGAGGCAGGAGGATCACTTGAGGCCAAGAATTCGAGACCAGCCTGGGCAACACAGTCAGACCCAGTCTCTACAAATAATGATAATAATAACATTAATAATATATAACGTATGGCCAGAATTCGAGACCAGCCTGGGCAACACAGTCAGACCCAGTCTCTACAAATAATGATAATAATAACATTAATAATATATAACGTATGGCCAGAATTCGAGACCAGCCTGGG
>PVKP010008234.1:0-34351 GCA_004027715.1 Plecturocebus donacophilus | reverse complement strand
CAACACAGTCAGACCCAGTGTTTACAAATAATAATAATATTAATACTATTAATAACATATAAAGTATGGCCAGAATTCGAGACTAGCCTGGGCAACACAGTCAGACCCAGACTGTACATGACTGGGCCCAGTGGCTCACGCCTGTAATCCCAGCACATTGGGAGTCCAAGGCAGGCAGATCACCTGAGATCAAGAGTTCGAGACCAGGCCGGCCAACTTGGTAAAACTCTGTCTCGACTAAAACTACAGAAAATTTAGCTGAGCATGGTGGTAGGCGCCTGTAATCTCAGCTACTTGGGAGGCTGAGGCAGGAGAATTGCTTGAACCTGGGACGCAGAGATTGCAGTGAGTCAAGATCACACCACTGCACTGCAGCCTGGGCAGCAGAGCAAGACTCCGCATCAAAAAAAAAAAAAGATGCCTCCCTTCAGAACCCCTTCCCTTCGGGTGGGAAAAAAAAAAGACAAGTCCTACCAGGTAGCAGGCATATTATTTGCTAAAGTAATAATTACCTTTAATCTCAGTATTCTGGGAAACCGAGGCAGGAAGATCACTTGAGGCCAAGAGTTCAAGACCATCCTGGGCAACACAGTGGGACACCTTTTCTACAAAAGAATAAGAATGTCTAAAGTAACAATCACAGTACACTGAAGACCAGCTCGGCCAAAATAGTGAAACCCTGTCTCTTCTAAAACTACAAAAAAAATTAGCCTGGTGTGGGGTGGCGGTCACCTGTAATCGTAGCTACTCAGGAGGCTGAGGCAGGAGAATTGCTTGAACCTGGGAAGCAGAGGTTGCGGTGAGCCGAGGTTGCGCTATTGCACTCTAGCCTGGGCAACAGAGTGAGTTTCCATCTCCAAAAAAAAAAAAAAGACACAGGGATGGGCAAGTGACCAATGGAACAGAAAACAGGGCCTAAAAATAACCCATGCACACTTGAAACAATATATGACAGAAATAATATAATCACTGGGCAAAGAATGAGCTATTCACCAAATGGCACTATAAAAAAAATTAGATCACTACTTCACATTAATCACAAAAGTATATTCTAAGTAATCAAATAATCTAAATATAAAAAGAAAATATCTTAAAATTTTAGAAGAAAATAAGATCTTTCAGATGTCAGGATGAGGAGCTTTTTAAGAAGACACAAAAAAATAAACCATTAAGATGCCACAGAAAATCAAAGGATGTTCAAAAAGTAATAAACCATTAAGAAAAAGGCAAATAAGGCCGGGCGAGGTGGCTCACGCCTCTAATCCCAACACTTTGGGAGGCCGAGGAAGGCAGATCACGAGGTCAAGAGATGAGACCACCCTGGCCAACACGGTGAAACCCCGACTCTATTAAAAACATAAAAATTAGCCGGGCGTGGTGGCACACAGCTGTAGTCCCAGCAACTCAGGAGACTGAGGCGGAAGAATCACTTGAACCCGGGAGGCGGAGGTTGCAGTGAGCTGAGATTGCGCCTCTGGGCTCCAGCCTGGACGACAGAGCAAGGCTCCGTCTCAAACAAAAAAAAAAAGAAAAAGACAAATCGTGCAACATAAAAAGAGAAAAAATTATGATCGCAACTTGCCATAACAAACTAAAAAGACGAGCCACAAATAGAAGACATAGTATCTGAAACTAATACAACAAAGTAAATGAAACATATAAATTATGACTAAAAATCAGTAAGAAAAGGCCCAATAATTCAGCAAGAAAAAAAAAAATCACAGAATAGAAATTCTATTTTAATTACAGAATAGAAATAGGGCCCAACACTGTGGCTCACGCCTGTAATCCCAACACTTTGGGAGGCTGAGGTGGGTGGATCATCTGAGGTCTGGTGTTCGAGACCAGCCTGACCAACATGGAAAAACCATGTCTCTACTAAAAATACAAAATTAGCCAGGCATGGTGGCACATGCCCATAATCCCAGCTACTTGGGAGACTAAGGCAGGAAAATCACATGAATCCGGAAGGCAGAGGTTGCGTTGAGTCAAGATCACACAATTTCAGTACACAGTGGCTCACACTTGTAATCCCAGCACTTTGGGAGACTGAGGCAGGTGAATCATGAGGTCAGGAGTTCAAGACTAGCTTGGCCAAGATGGTGAAACCCCTGTCTCTACTAAAAATACAAAAATTAGCTGGGCATGGAGGCGGGCACCTGTAATCCCAGCTACTCAGGAGGCTGAGGCAAGGAATTGCTTGAACCTGGGAGGCAGAGGTTTCAGTGAGCCGAGATTGTGCCGCTACACTCCAGCCTGGTGACAGAGCGAGACTCCAACTCAAAAATAAATAAAAACACAAAAATAAAAAAATAAATAGCCAATTCAGGCCGGGCGCGGTGGCTCACACCTGTAATCCCAGCACTTTGGAAGGACAAGGTGGGTGGATCACTTGAGGTCAGGAGTTCGAGACCAGCCTGGCCAACATGGTAAAATCTTGTCTCTGCTAAAAATACAAAAACTAGGGCTGGGCACAGTGGCTCACGCCTATAATCCCAGCACTTTGGGAGGCCGAGGCCGAGGCGGGCACACCAGCCTGGATGACAAAAGTAAGACTTTGTCATAAAAGAAAAAAATTTTTTAAAAATAATTTTTAGCATATTTGTAAAATAATTTGTAGAAAATTTCTAACTAGAATGCTAGAGATGACTAAATCTGAAAGACACAAAAGATATGCAAAATGTGTCAAAAACATAATGTTAAAGAAAAAAGGGGTCAGGCATGGTGGCTCATGTCTATAATCCCAGCACTTTGACAGGCTGAGGTGGGAGGATTGTTTGCGGCCAGGAGTTTGAGACCAGCCTGAGCAACATAGTGAGACAACTGTCTTAATTTTTAAAATTAAATTAAATTGAAAGAAAAAAGGGAAATAGCAAATTCACCCTAGTTTTTTCCAGAAACCAAAAGATACAGTGGAATGCAGCAACAGTCTGTATCGTAACTGACATCTACTCCAAAAGGGAGAACCACAGCATTCATGGAGCTACCTAAATACTATGCTGACTTGTAAAAGGGATGAGCAAGCTTTTATTCAATCTCCTTGTTCCAAAACTCCACCTGACAAAGCACCCTCAAGTAGAGAATTGAGAACTGATGAGATGTTAGAGGATAAGAACAGATATAATTCTTGCTCAGAGACCAAAAAAAAAAGCACAGTTGGATGTGGTGGCTCACCCTGTAATCCCAGCACGTTGGGAGGCTGTGGATGGCGATCACCTGAGGTCAGGAGTTTGAGACTAGCCTGAACAACATAGTGAAACCCCGTCTCCACTAAAAATACAAAAATTAGCTGTAATTTTTGTCTGTAATCCCAGTTACTCAGGAGGCTGAGGCAGGAGACTCTCTAGAACCCTGGAGGCGGAGGTTGCAGTGAGCTGAGATAGCGTCATTGCACTCCAGCCGAAGTGACAAGAGAAAAACTCTATCTCAAAAAAAAGTGGCTGAAGAAAATGGGCATGCTGGAACAGATATACTGTACTGTAGTATGTGAGACCAGAGAGAATGGTGTTCCAAGAAAGGCCCCAAAGGACATAACATTTACAAGACCATCAAGAATGCACTAGTGACGTCAGTGGGCATCAGCACTGCTTAGAAATTCAGTCGTGGCTCCTATGCAATCCACAGCTGATGACAGGAGAAGCAGTCACAGAGCTGAGCTACTCAAAATACACGGTACTCAAGATACATGGGGAAGTGCTTCCCACCACATAACAGAGGCCAGGTAGCACTGCTTAGCTGCCAAAAGCCAGAAATGCACAACTACCATAAAACTGGCAATGTTGAAGGGGGTAGCCATGGGACTTTGACCCACACTGTTGTGGATACAATAGAGCATGGCATCCTTAGAGGAAAACTATGTGGACAGCCAAAAAGGATGCTACTACATATCCACAACCAAAAAAAAAAAAAAGCAAGAAGAGAGGAGGAAGGGGCAGCTAAGGGCAATCACCACAATAAACAGTCAAAATCCTTAATTCACTCCTGTATCTCAGCCAACTTTTTTTTTTTTTTTTTTGAGACAGAATCTTGCTCTGTTGCCTAGGCTGGGATGCAGCCACACAATCTAGCCCTGCTGCAACCTCCTCCACCTCCAGGGTTCAAGCGCCTCTCCTGCTCAGCCTCCCCAGTAGCTGGGATTACAGGCACACACCCAGCTAATTGTATTTTTAATGGATACAGGGTTTCACCATGTTGAGGCCAGGTCTCAAACTCCTGACCTCAAGTGATCTGCCCACATTGGTCTCCCAAAGTGCTAGGATTACAGGCATGAGCCACCGTGCCCAGCTGAGCCAACTTTCATACCCAAAACTCAATTACTGAAGAAGTGCCCAAATCCCCAGGAAAGGATGATAAAACTGGGAGGAAATTTGCATATCCTTCTCCTCTATTAATTGAGGCAGTCCCTCTTGCTGCCAGGTGAGGGCGGGGTTCCTCTTTGAACAATTCCCCCAATTCCTCCTAAAAGTGAGAACGTCAACATATCCCCTACTCAGATAACTGTACGCTGGGTAAAGGGAAATGCCTAGACACTTTCAGGATTTGGGGCACAAGATCTGAGCTGACAATGAGACCTGAAAACCCAAAAGCATCATCATGATCCCTGCATTAGCCTGGGAACTTACAGGCGTCAGGCAGTAACTGAAGTCCTAGCCAAAACAGAGCTCACTGTAAAGTCTGCTTGTCCATTGACCCATCACTAGTCATTTCCTCAGTTCCAAGTGTTTAAATGGGGGCTGGGAGCGGGAGACTGAGGCAGGAGAGTTGCTTGAACCTGGGAGGCAGATGTTGCAGTGAGCCTAGATCATGCCACTGCACTCCAGCCTCGGCAACACAATGGGATTCTGTCTCAAAAAAAAAAAAAAAAACTAGCCACGCATGGTGGTGCACGCCTGGAGTCTCAGCTGCTTGGAAGGTTGAGGCCCAAGAACTCGGGAGGTGGAAATTGCAGTGAGCCCAGATGGCGCCACTGCAAGCCAGCTCACTCCATCTCAAAAAAAATTAAAAAGGCTGGGCACGGTGGCTGAAACCTGTAATCCCAGCACTTTGGGAGGCCGAGGTGGGTGGATCACAAGGTCAAGAGATCAAGACCATCCTGGCCAACATGGTGAAACCCTGTCTCTACTAAAAATACAAAAATTAGCTGGGCATGGTGGTGCACGTCTGTAATCTCAGCTACTAGGGAGTCTGAGGCAGGAGAATCACTTGAACCCAGGAGGTAGAGGTTGCAGTGAGCTGAGATCACACCACTGCACTCTAGCCTGGTCACACAGAGCAAGACTCCGTCTCAAAAAAAAAAAAAAAAAAAAAAAGCACACACACAAGTATTTAACGGGATATATTTCGGAGTTGAAGTAATCACATTGGGTCCTAGGCCTAAGAGATAAGAGCTATCATAGTGAGACAAAGAGATCTCTAAAACTCCCCCTTTCTTTTGTCCTGAAAGTAAATCAAACGCAATATCATATCCTGGGGAGGGACAGAGATCAGTGCTACCCTTACAGGCACAAAGGACGCATAAGTGTGGTGTCTATCACATCCATACCTAGAAATATCTCCAGCCCACATATTGGGTGAGCTGCCAACTTTGAATCAAACTCTTGAGCAGGAAAGGGCCCTGCCAGTTAAACCATGCAATCCAGCAGATCCTGGGGGGCTGACAGTATCAGCAGTGAAAAAAAAGATGCAGCATAGAACTTATGGGAAGCTCCTACGGCAAAAGCACAACGCGAGTCCCTGAGATTCTGGAGCAAGGCCAAGCTGTCCAAAGCAGAGAAGTAGGTGCCTTTTGAGAAACAGCACCGGGTGTTACTGGAAAGCTTGACTATGAAGCATCCAGATCTGCCCCCCATTAGGAATTGGGTTTTGTCAAACCTATCAAGTCATAAAGTCAGGCAGACCCTTTAGTCAGACATAAAGATGGAAATGGTATACCAGGATGAAGCTAAAAGCAGAACCAGAAAACATTAGTAGATTGCACAAGCAGGTAGCCCAAACACCCATGTTACCTACCACAGTTGTAAAAGCACCTTTGCCTAGAAGAGCACCTCAATGTCACACTCTTCCAGAACCCTGGAAATTCTATTCGATTTCTTTTGGGCCGGATACAGTGGCTCATACCTGTTTCCCAGCACTTTGGTTGCTTGAGCCCAGGAGCTGGAGACCAGCCTGGGCACCATAGTGAGACACCGTCACACACCAAAAAATTAAAGAATTAGCTGGGTGTGATGGCATGTACCTACAGTCCCAGCTACTCAGGAGGCTGAAGTGAGAGGATACTCTGAGCCACTGAGCCCAGGAGTTCAATGCTGCAGCGAGCCATGATCACATACTGCACATCAGCCTAGGCGACAGAGTGAGACCCTGGTTTAAAAAGAAAAGAAACTGAGGCCCGCTGTGATGGCTCAGGCCTGTAATCCCAGCACTTTGGGAAGCCAAGGCAGGAGGATCACTTGAGGTCAGGAGTTCAAGACCAGCCTGGCCAACATAGCAAAACCCCGTCTCCACTAAAAATATGAAAAGTAGCCAGGTGTGGTGGCAGGTGCCTGCTACTCAGGAAGCAGGGGCAAGAGAATCGCTTGAGCCTGGGAGGCAGAGGCTGCAGTGAGCTGAGATCACACCACTGTACTGCAGCTTGGGTGATAGAGTGAGACTCTGTCTCCAAAAAAAGAAAAAAGAAAAGAAAAAAAGAAACTGAACTTGAACCTTTTCTCCATGGTCCTGACTTACTGCCTCCCAGTTCCCTGCCAAGCACTGGGAGGAATTTGCATATCCGTCTCCTCTATTAATTGGGGCAGTCCCTCTTGCTGCCAGGTGGGGGCGGGGTTGCTCTTTGAACAAACTTTCCAGCCCTCTCTAAGAGCAAAATCATTAAATGAATTTGCTGGGAAAAGATCATTTAAAAATTTACAGCCTTCCCAACATAAAGAGGCAAACTGAAAAAAAAAACTTATGTAGATAACCAATAAGTGTATATTGAGTCCTATTGGCAAATTGTATTCTGCTAGACAATAGAGACAGTGGGATGTACCTAGATAAAATCAAACCCCAGGGAGTTTACTGTGGATGGGAAGTAGCAGATTAGGCTTGGGGAAGGAGTGGTGATAGGGAGGCAGGGCTTTTTCTCCTGTAGAGATGGGGGTTTCATCTCACTATGTTGCCCAGGCTGGTCTCAAACCTCTGGCCTCAAGGGACCCTCTCACCTTGGCCTCCCAAAGTGCTGGGATTACAGGTGTGAACCACTGGCCCTGCCACAAGCAGGGTTTTTTTTTTTTTTTTTTGAGACAGAGTCTCACTCTGTTGCCCAGGATGGAGTGCAATAGCACAATCTCAGCTCAATGCAACCTCCACCTCCCGGGTTCAAGCAATTCTCATGCCTCAGCCTCCTGAGTAGATGGGATTACAGGAACATGCCATCATGTCGGGCTAATTTTTGTATTTTCAGTAGAGATGGGTTTTCACCATGTTGCCCTGGCTGGTCTTGAACTCCTGACCTCAGGTGATCCACCTGCCTCAGCCTCCCAAACTGCTGGGATTACAGGCCTGAGCCACCACAACTGGCTTACATTTTTTTTTTTTTTTTTTTTTTTAATGTACTCTTTTCTAGTGAATTCTATGTCACTACACAAAGGTTGCAAACTCACAATCACCGGTCACCTTTGGCCCACAGGCATATTTGGGTTTTCTTATTTGTTTGTATTTCCAGGCTGGAGTGCAGTGGCCTGATCTCCGCTCACTGTAACTTCCGCCTCCTGGGTTCAATCATTTCTCCTGCCTTAGCCTCCTAAGTGGCTGGGATTACAAGCCCCACTACCACGCCTGGCTAATTTTTGTATTTTTCTTAGAAACGGGGTTTCACCACGTTGGCCAGGCTGGTCTCCGGACCTCAGGTGACCCACCCACTTCAGCCTCCCAAAGTGCCAGGATTACAGGTGTGAGCCACCAACGCCCAGCCAAAATTTTAAATCCAATGTTTTAAAATGGGTAAATACACTATTACAGACTTATTGATTCTCTTGAAAACTGTGACTATCTGATCACACAGAGATGATATGGTCACAAGGCAACAATCAGCTGGAGCTGTGATAGGGCTGCCCAGTTCACCAGAGTCCCAACTCAGTTCATTTCCCTTACCCACATTACTTACCTGGTTTCTATAAATGAGTTGGAGACCCCTGATCTAAATCCCCTCTTTTCCATTTCCACTGCCATTACGCTTGTTAGTATTGAATCCTCTTGCCTAAGCTAGTATGGCAATCTAATTATCGCCTTGTCTCCATCTTATCCCCCCATGTTTTATCACCTTCCTACTTAAAAACTCTCCCTGGTTTTTTTCTATCAATAATTCACATGATTTAGCTTTGCATTCAAGGTCCTGCTTATCTGGCTTTCCCCAGGGGAAATACTTTCCAGTTTTATATTCTAGTACTCCCCTTTTGCCCATCTTTCATGAATTATATCCATACACTTCCTTCTTTTCCTAGCACCAAGCCTGTGCTCAAAGTGTTTCTTTAACTGGAATTCCCCTCCCAAGTCTGTCTATCTACCCTTTCAGGCCCAGACACTCTATAAAGCATTTCCCAACTGCCATTCCTGCACAAAACCTCCCCAGCCTCGTCTGTCCACTCTGGGCCATCTTGATTTCCCAGAGTTTATCTGTCCCACTTTGTCTCCATCTCAAAAAAAAACAAAGTGCTGAGCCACGCATCAGGCCTATCTCATTTTCTAACTATTTTGCTACAACTTTTCAGTCATGTACTTAGGCTACTTGTACTCAAATCTAAATTTCCCAACAGATGAAAATTTCCTAGAAGGCAGAGTGTCTTATCTTTCCCCCGATATGTTTTATCATGCACAGAACAAGCACTTAATCATTAGTGAATAAACTTATTCTAGTCTAAAATAACTTCCTTCAAACTGCAGTTCCCTCAGCGTTTATGCACAGTGTCAATGTTCCCCTGGGGTATGCATGGGAAGTGTCCCCAAGAGAGTGAAAATTGGGCCAGATGAGAGATAAGAAACAGCGCCCAATTATTCCATTTGTTTCCTGTGTATTTGCTTGCCCCTATCCCCCAGCTATCTTGAGAACAGAACTGAGTGATATAAAAGCAAGAAAGCACAGCCTGGCTAACATAATGAGACCCCATCTCCACAAGTTTAAAAATAAAATATTCTGGGCCGGAGCGGTGGCTCACACCTGTAACCCCAGCACTTTGGGAGGCCGAGGCGGGCAGATCACCTGAGGTCAGGAGATCGAGACCAGCCTGGCCAACATGGTGAAATCCCGTCTCTACTAAAACTACAAAAATTAGCCAGGCATGATGGCGGGCGCCTCTTATCCCAGCTACTCAGGAGGCTGAGGCAGGAGAATCGCTTGAACCCAGGAGGTGGAGGACGCAGTGAACCGAAATCGCTCCACTGCACTCCAGCCTGGGCGACAGAGGGCGACTCCGTCTCGGGGGGAAAAAATGTTTACAAAGTGTCCTTGTACACGTAGATGTTTACCATAAAAGACTGAACTAATGCTGTCCGGTCTCAATAAAACAGTCTATAGCTGACTGCAACCACTCTGATCAGGCAGGAGGTGCAGCAGGCAGCGCTGCCGCAGCTCTTTAAGGTTCGGCATCTATAAAGTCAGGGTTGTCATCCCAACTACCTCTTAAGATTTTGTGGATTAACAGCTTCATATAGTTTGCTTAAAAGGGGGCTCCATCGGCCAGGCGCAGTGGCTCACGCCTGTAATCTCAACAGTTTTGGAGGCCAAGGTGGGCGGATCACGAGGTCAGGAGACACGGACCAGCATGGCTAACACGGTGAAACCCCATCTCTACTAAAACTACAAAAAATTAGACGGGCGTGGTGGTATGCGCCTGTAGTCCCAGCTACTCGGGAGGCTGAGACGGGAGAATCGCGTGAACCCGGGAGGCGGAGGTTGCAGTGAGCCGAGATCGCGCCACTGCATTCCAGTCTGGGAAACAGAGGGAGACTCTGTCTCAAAACAAAAACAAAACAAAACAAAACAAAAGGTGCTCCACAAATGTTAGCTAATGTTGGTCCGTAGTAGTCAAAGATCTAAAGAAAACTCATCAGAATGCAGGACATAGGGGGCCAGTTAGGGAAAAATCAGATCCTGTCTTCAGTGGAGTACTTACGCCCTGACTTACTCTCCCGAAATGGCCCAACGAAAGGGGACCTCCACCCGAGCTTAGCCCGGGATCCAGTACCTGAGTCGTCCCCCGCGCTGAGAGCCTGGACACCAGCCTCCGAATGTGAGCTGGCCTGCTGGCGCGGAACCGAGACGACACTGGTCAAGGCTTCAGGAGGCTGTGGTTCCATGGAGGCGGATCCTGCACACGGGTTTAAGGTGTGTGTGAGCAAAGGGGAGCTCAGAACAGGGTGCTCAGATCCGACCGTCAGTCCAGGATCGGCGTGAGCTCAGATCGTCAGAGCTCAGATCCGACCGGCAGTCCAGGATCGGAGTGAAGCAGTGATCTCACCGCTCCTGCCACGTGCACTGGGAGAGAAGGCTAAGCCGCAATGCGGTCAGCGAGCAAGCGCGCTTCCGTAGGGCGCATGCGCGCCTTCTTCGCGCTACAAGTTCAGGTAGCGCTTTGTCTACGCCCCTCTGTCCCGGATCTCTCTACCCACAACTCCCCGGGGTCGCAGGCGGTCAATGTATGCGCGTGCGCTTCCATAGCCCCACCCACAAATCCCGTGGGCCTCTACGGAAAGATATTTAAGCGTCTCTGGGCGCTACCATCGGTCTCATTGCTCCAGTTCGTTAGGTGAGTGTTTCCGTAGGCTTCGTAGCTGTTAGGTATTTGGTGGGGTTTTTTTTGTTTTGTTTTGTTTCGTTTTTGCTTTTCAACGTTGTGCGAACACAGCATAGCACGCACAATACCTTCTGTGTTGTAACTGTCTAGCCAGGATAACGGGCGGTTGAGGTCTTGGGCATGGCCCCGAGGCTTCAAAGCAGCATCGGGCCTTTATGAAGGAAAAAATGGCGATGGCGGGCCGTGCAGGTGGCCCTCTTTATGATGAGGAACTTTTCACAGACCTGTACTGAGCTCCGTGAGGATAAGTAACTCTGAGAAGACGGGCCCTGCAAACCTCCTACTTAGCCGTCGCTTCAGAAAATAGCGTTTTCGAAATACCCTGTGCTGACGTAATATCATATTGGGCTTTTGTTTGCAGGGTTTACGCGCATGTTTGAGTCGAAAAGAATTCTATCATTACAGTAAGTTCTTATGACCATTTCTTAATCTCTGCTCTTTCATTGTGTGGAAGTCGCTACGGGGATGATTTTACGAACTGAACTCTCTCTTTCTGATGGATTAGTGGAGAAAACACAATTCTGAGTAGCACTGTACTGTAAGGTACAAACGTCAGGGACCTACTGAATTCAGTCTGAGATGTTAGTGAAGGGTGTTATTTTTCAGGTATTCAGCCCACAAGAGCTTACTGGTGAAGAAATGGGAGAAGACCCATCTTTCGGCAAAGCCAACGTTACAGTAATGCTCCAGGTAGGTTTATCTGGTTTATGCTATTATGGAGGAGACCTTGCTAGATAACCACTCCGTGATGAACACAAAATGACAAGCATATGGCTGAACTTAAAAGTGATGCCATCTTACTACTGAGAAGTGGGCCAGAGATCTTAAGGTGTCCTTGAGTGGCTATATTTAGGTTCATAAAATGCCTTCCTCTGTTTGCAGCATCTCACAGTCTATCCTGAGGAATTCAAGTGCCTCCCAGGGTGAATACAGGTAATTACCCAAATTAATTGGGGTATGTCATCTATAAATGTTCACAAGAGGGCAAGTGGTCGGCGGAAGCAATACTGCTTTTTGTCGCCTTCCAGCTTGTTCCTCTTGAAATGATTTTCTGGGGAGGGAGATGGCAGCCCAGTGCTGCCGTACTTGTTAAGGGTGCGATGTTTCCTTCATCCACGTACCATGTTACTGTCAGATGATTTGAATTGATGAGCTGATGTTCTGTGAGGTACAAAAGTTAATAGCATGTTAGAGTTCTGATGGCAGTTGTTGTTTATGAGGAAGCTTCATTCCATCCTAATACCTTAAAATAACTAAGTTGTTCTCCTTTCCAGGTAGTCCTGCTGATAGTCTGCTTCTATCTTACAGTAAGTTGCTTTTCGAATTGTATGAGTCTGTTATCCAGTGGGTAACTTGGCCATCTTGATACTTGTTTCCAAAGTCTGCTTAACCCATAAAGTTTGCTGGTTCCTCTTGTTCTCTGAAGTGATGTTTCAGAGCCTCCCCTTTTTTCTCTCAGATACCCAACTGATCTGCCCAGGGTCAGACAAATGCTTGTCAGTTGTAGCTTTCTCTAGGGTTCAGCCTTACCCCCCCCCCCCCCATTAAAGCCTGGGAACCAATCATTGTGAACCTACCAATGTTAACTGGAAGAAAGCATGAAAGCTTACTCCATAAGGAACTGTCTGGGGCATTTGTTACCTTTTCTTAGCTTGTCCCTAGCAACCATAACTAAAATAGTTTTAGCGTTTTGGGATAAGTAGCTAATTGAATTATTATATATTTTTTTTTTTATTCAGGAGCAGTTTGTTGCTAATTACCATTGAAAGGCCTTCAAAGCTGAGAGGTCAGTTGATTTTTGTTACGTGCAGCTTATACCACCAAGTAGGCAGTTTCTATGATGAATCAAACTAGCTCACTATGACTGACAGTGAAAACACATGAACACCTGAGAAACTTGAGAATGCAAGGGAGTGAGCGGTCACCATATGTCTGAGGAATCTTTCACAGATTTGTTTTTCTTTAGGTGCTATTACCAGGAACCTGCTTTTTGACTCAAAGGTGAGTGATTTCACTTTATTCAGTGCATTCAGCATATAGAGCAGGAAAAAGTGCTTTTTTAGGCCTCTGTGATGACTTAAATAGAATCTCGTTCGGCTGATAACTTGCTGTTGAGACTCTCAAATCTGATTTTCTAGGAATGATAACTTGGATGGGAACAATGGTGCAGGGTATCAGAGACATTACTGACTAGGTCTTCCTCCCTTCAGGGCCTCCACCTTCTTTCTACAGCCCAAGGGGAATTTCAGGTAAATGCCTTTGCAATGACTACCATCAATGGCTGTGATTTTTGTGTGTGATAGCACTGTGTTCTGGATAAATGTGTATAGGCATTACTTCCCTAACCCAGTCTTTAATCATTCCTGAACCACCAATGAGTTCCTGCTCACCAGTGATGAGTTGAATACCGCCCCAGTCTGATCAATGTGACTGAATGGTGTTTTCTGAGCTGTGAGCCAGCCTTGCAATGACATTCTAAAAATTAGAAGTTAATTGAGGAGGCTTTCTTTACAGCCAGTAAGTTTCTTGGCCTAAGTAGTGTTTCCCATAAAATATACCCTGAAACCTTCTGGCAAGCAACAGATACACTGGAAAGATTGCAAAATGTGTGCTGTAGAATGAAAGTCTCTCAAAACTTTTTCTTGATTTTGCAGGAAAACTATATGTTTCTGCTCACTTCCAAACTGAAATTATAGGTGAGTAAACCTAACTGTAAGGTGGGGCTAAGCTAAAATTTCCCAATGAAGAAACTTTCACACGTCTTACTCTCTGTCCTAGTCCCAGAGCCTGTAAAGGTGAACCCACTGGGACTGGCTGGGGGAGAAGAGGAAGGTTTGTTCCAGAAGGAACTGTCTGAGGGACCATAAAGATTTCTATGCAGAGAAAGGGAGTAATCATCACTTATTGACAACACTGGTTTTATTTTTTCCAGGTCTGAGTAAAGAACAAGGTATATATAAGTGGTAGGTATCTGATTAAATATTTAACTGGTTTTAAAATAGCCTTTAATAAGCTCCTAGGTCACATAGTGTTAAATATTCTATTAATTTGTATTTTCCAATCCAGTAAGAACTTTTTTTTCCTCTGCAGGAATCTACCTTTTTCCAAGTCCTTGGACAACTTGGCTGTTGAAGTTAGCATGCTGTCATTTTAGTCTTCCGCTCACTTTTTAAGCGTTACTGTAAATCATGCCTTCGGGTGGGTCTACCTGGGTACAAGGAAGTAAGCCCTGAGAGTTTGCTGTTTTAACTGGGTTTTACCCAGCTTCATTAGGCAATCTGCCTAATAATGGATTTCCTAACCCAAGGCAGCATTCAAGGAGCTTAATTTATCAGCATACTTAAGGGACTTATTCTCTGGATATACATCACTGAAAGAATCTTGAATGAAAAGCTTGCTGGGTTTGGGTGTCCTAGCTGCACCATAATGTTAGCAAACACAGATTAAGACACTGGAAGCCAATGAAACATGCCAGTTTAGAGTTGGCTGTGTGTCACAATTCTGTACTTTGTCACCCCTGTCCTGCACATGAATCTAACATCATTAAGCTGGAATCTGCCTGCCCTTTTGTGTTAATAGATTCAAGGGCTTGGCTTTGTTACCAGGACTGGTCTCAAGCCCCTGGCTTTAAGAAGTCCTCCCACTACAGACTTGCAAAGTGATGGGATTATAGGTGTCATTCATGACACCCAGACTAAATGATGAGGCCCAGAACTCAGACTCAGTCACTGCACAGGTAACCAGTTTGCTAAATCAGTGACCTAGGTTGTTGCCAATTATTAATTAACCTCCCCAGAACTCCCCTTCATGTTCCTCTATACAACCACCTTCTATTCCCATGAGTCTTTATGCACATTGCAAATTTTATGTCCAATGTAAGTAGCTCATTCAGAGCCCTGCTCTTCACTGCAGAACAAGTTGCTTTGATTTGCTGTCAATTTCAATTTTTCACTATATTGGTTGTTGGTGAAAGTAATAAAATAATCTGTTTCACATAGTACTGAAGTTTAGTTTTGTTTTTTTGCATCTCCTGCCACTAATGTGCAAATTTCCATGAGAAACTGGGTTTCCCAGCATGGTCAAGGACATCTGACAGGGTTTGCCTGGTGGTGGGCAGTATGTTAAATGAATAACCCCGTTTGAGCAGAGTATCTATCTTGGTGTGTGTGACACCACTATACCTCAACATGGGTTTTTTCTTTAGACAGTCCCTCTTGCCCAGTCCTGGGGTGCAGTGACGTAACAAGCTTGCTGCAACTTGAAGCTTCAGGGCTCAAGCAAACCTATCTGACATTCACTAGCAGCTGGGACTGGGAATACAGTAGAGGTGGAATCTCACCTTGTTTGCCAGGCTGGCCAGGATTGGTCCTGACCTCGAGTGACCTTCTCACCTCCCAAATACTGTTTTTTCACTGGTCTTGGGAAAAGGGAGAGCACAGGAACAGTGCCAACCTGTGGATACGGGGGGGGGGGGTAGAGTTGTGTGTGGTTAGGTCAGCAGCTCAATTTTTTCAGATGTTCATGCTCTGTTACCCAGGCCAGAGAATACTTGTGTGATCACGGTTCACTGCACCCTGGGCATCAGTGATTCTCCCACCTCAGCTTCCTGAATAGCTGGAACCACAGGTGCACGCCAGCATGCCCAACTAATTTTGTATTTTTGGTAGAGGCAGTTCCCACCATGTTACCCAAGCTGGTCTCGAACTCCTAAATTCAAGCAGTCCACCCACCTCTGCCTCCAAAAGTTCTGGGATTACAGACAACTGAATCTGGCCGGTTTTCTTTATTTGGTTGGTTTGGCTTTTTTTGAGACGACATCTCGCTCGCCCAAGCTGGAGTGCAATGGCGCCATCTTGGCTCACTGCAACCTCGCCTCCCAGGTTCAAGCGATTCTCCTGCCTCGGCCTCCCGAGCACCTGGGATTAAAGGCACCTGCCACCTGAAATCCCAGCTATTCAGGAGGCTGAGGCAGGAGAATCCCTTGAACACGGGAGGTGAGGTTGTGAGCTGAGATGGCGCCATTGCACTCCATCCTGGAAAACAAAAATGAAACTCTGCCTCAAAAAATTAATAGCCAGGCGCAGTGGCCCATGCCTGTAATCCCAGCACTTTGGGAGGCTGAGGCAAGCAGATCATGAGGTCAACAGTTTGAGACAAGCCTGGCCAACGTAGTGAAACCCCGTCTCTACTAAAAGTACAAAAACTAGCTGGGCATGGTGGTGGGCACCTGTAGTCCCAGCTACTTGGGAGGCTGAGGCAGGACAATCACTTGAACCTGGGAGGCGGAGGTTGCAATGAGCTGACACCAAGCCATTGCACTCCAGCCTGGGCAACAGAGCAAGACTCATCTCAAAAAATAATAATACAAAAATTGGTCAGGTATGGTGGCACATGCCTGTATTCACAGCTACCCAGGAGGCAGAGGTTGCAGTGAGCCAAGATGGTGCCACTGCACTCCAGCCTGAGCAAAAAGAGCAAAACTCAGTCCCAAAATGTCAGATGGTGACTGAGACTGAAAATAACTGCAAACAAGTGTTGAGCTTTGCTACACATCAGCCGCTATGTGTGCATTATCCCATCTCACCCTCTCACCAACCCCAGGAGACACCTGCCAGAAGCTTTCTTGGATAGAGGAAGAAGCAGGCAGAGAAGATAAGCAACTTTGACCACTGTCACAGAGTTAGAGAGGGAATAGAGGAAAGGAGGGAGGTCAGTTGCCAAAATCCCAGGGGCTTAACCACTAGACCAGGCTATTAGCTCTAGGAGTCTGGAGGCCACTGTTACTCTAATCCAGAGAATCTAACAAGGTGGTGAAACCAAAGCTAGAGGGAGGTTGATGTAGGGGCCAAGCAGGAGTCATCTGAAGTGTCTGATAGATAACAAAGTCTTCTGCAAATACTATTTTTACCATTTGACAAATTCAAGTGAAAGCTCAAGTTAATACCTACTTATGCTAAAAGATAAACAAGGGAGGCAGGCACTGTGGCTCACGTCTGTAATCCCAGCACTTGAGCAGGCCAAGGTGACGGATCACCTGAGGTCAGAATTTCGACACCAATCTGGCCAACATAGCAAAACCTGTCTCTACTAAAAAATACAAAAATTAGACAGATGTGGTGGCACACACCTGTAATTCCAGCTACTTGGGTGCACAAGTAGCTTGGGAAGCTGAGGCACAAGAATTGCTTGAGCCTGGGAGGTGGAGGTTACAGAAGGAAATGAGACTGGGACAATATGGGGAAATGGAGGAGAAAGCTAGGATGACTGAGGCCTGGCTCCTCACATTTCTTCTGTACATTAATGACTCGGACTACAATGTCTCTAGCCAGGACATCTTCCCTAAGCTCCAGATATACCAAACCTCCCACTTGATGTCAAATGGGACATTCAGCTCCTTGATTCCCTGCCCTTCCCCTGCTCCCCACCTCAACCCCATCTCCCCACCTTAGTAAAAGGCACCAACAAGCTCCTCTATCTCAAATGCACAGTGTGCTCACCAGAAAAACCAAGGCCTTGCTCTTTGTTGACTGCTGTTTGGTTACATCCCAAAGGAAGGAGGAGAGACAAAAATGAGACAGCCGAACAAACAACTGAATATTATTTAAAATAGTGCAGTGGTTCTCGGCCAAGGGTGGTTTTGCTCCCTAGGGGACATTTAGCAATGTATGCAGACATTTTTCGCTGTCACAACTTAGAGAGTGGAGGTATATACTGCTGACATCTAGTGGGTACACGCCAAGGATGCTGCCAAATCCCACAGTGTACAGGACAGCCCCTCTCCCCTACCACCCCTTAAACAATGAATTGTACAGTCCAAAATGTCAATAATGCTGACTTTCAGACTCCCTGCGATGTACAACATTTGCCGGCAAAGCCTGTACTCCCAACACTTTGGGAGGCCAAGGTGGGCGGATCACAAGGTCAAGAGATCAAGACCATCCTGGACAACATTTGTTGCTGTGAACCCCCGTCTCTACTAAAATACAAAACTTAGCTGGGCATGGTGGCACATGCCTGTAATCCCAGCTACTGAGGCAGGAGAATTGCTTGAATCAGGGAGTCGGAGGTTGCAGTGAGCTGAGATCACACCACTGTACTCCAGCCTGGTGGCAGAGTGAGACTCCATCTGAAATAAAACAAAACAAATATATATATATATACATATATATATATACATACATATATAAATATTGCTGGGCGCAGCGGCTCATGTCTATAATCCCAGAATTTTGGGAGGCCAAGGTAGGTGAATTACCTAAGGTTAGGAGTTCAAGACCAGCCTGGCCAACATGGTGAAATCCCGTTTCTACTAAAAATGCAAAAATCAGTCCAAGCACCGTGGCTGGCTCGTGCCTGTAATCCCAGCACTTTGGCAGGCGGATCACCTGAGATTGGGAGTTCGAGACCAGCCTGACCAACACGGAGAAACATCAGCTCTACTAATAAGACAAAATTAGCCAGGCATGGTGGCACATGCCTGTAATCCCAGGTACTATGGAGGCTGAAGCAGGAGAATCACTTGAATGCCGGAGGCAAAGGCTGCAGTGAGCCAAGTTCAAAGCATTGCACTCCAGCCAGGGCAACAAAAGCAAAACTCCATATCAAAAAAAAAACAGGCTGGGCGTGGTGGCTCACGCCTGTAATCCTAACACTTTGGGAGGCCGAGGTGGGTGGATCACCTGAGGTCAGGAGTTCAAGACCAGCCTGGCCATCATGGTGAAACCCCATTTTATTAAAAATAAAACAAAACAAAACAGGCCCGGTGACTCACGCCTATAATCCCAGCACTTTGGCAGTCCAAGGCAGGTGGATCAGGAGTTTGAGACCAGCTTGGCCAACATGGTGAAATCTTGTCTCTACTAATAATACAAAAAATTAGCTAGTTGTGATGGCAGGTGCCTATAATCCCAGCTACTCAGGAGGCTGAGGCAAGAGAATCGCTTGAGCCTGTGAGGTGGAGCTCGCAGAGAAGGTGCCATAGCACTCTAGCCTAGCCAACAGAGTGAGACTCCATCTCAAAGAAAAAAAAAAGAAAAGAAAAGAAAAACACAAAAAGCCAAATAGCTGGGTATAGTGGCACATGCCTGTAATCCCAGCTACTTGGGAGGCTGAGGCAGGAGAACTGTTTGAACCCAGGAGGCGAAGATTGCAGTAAGCTGAGATCGCGCCACTGTACTCCAACCTGAGGGACAGAGCAAAACTCTGCCTCAAAAAAAAAAAAAAAAAATACAAAACACAAAAATTCCCAGTCAGGGAAGTAAAAAAATAAAATTAAAAAAAAAAAAAAAATCAGCCGGGCATGGTGGTGCACACCTATAAGCCCAGCTACTCAGGAGGCTGAGGCAGGAGAATTGCGTGAGTCTGGGAGGTGGAGGTTGCAGTGAGCCAGGATCATGCCGTTGCACTCCAGGCTGGGTGACACAGCGAAATTCTGTCTCAAAAAAAAAAAAAGGTGGTCAGGGAAGGCATCTCTGAAGGGGTGCCACTTGAGCTGAGACCTGTAAGAGATGATAGGGAGACTTGGGCAAAAAGGTTCAGGCTGAGGAAACAAGAGATGACATAAAAGGGACTAATGATTCAGCGTGCATTCTGGAGGCAGCAACAACAGGATTGGCTGATGGAGCGAGGAGAGGGGAGAGGAAGGAAACAAAGGACAGCGAGGCACAGTGGTTCACACCTATAATCCCAGCACTTTGGAAGCCCAAGGCAAGAGAATTGCTCAAGACCAGGAGTTCCAGACCAGCCTGGGCAACATGGCCAGACATCATTGCTACTAGGGGGAAAAAAAAAAAAAAAAAAAGGATGTTCCTGCCGGGGCAGGAGAGAATCAATCATCATTCTGGACATACTGAGTTTGAGAGGCCTCCCAGATTCCCAAGGAGAGTAACACAGGCAGTATGGTATAAGGTTAGGATGTGGGCTCCAGAGCCAGGTTGCCTGGGGTTGGTGTCTGCCTCTGCCATTTACTGACTGTGTGACCTTAAGAAAATCACCTGGCCACAGTGCCTCTGTCTCCTCTTCTGCAAAAGGGAACATTAAAAGCCCCTACTTATCTCTTGAGGTTGTTAATACGTATAAAGCACCTGGAATGGTGCCTGGCACCACTGACCAGCAGGCTAGAGACCTGGAATCAGTCATCACCAGGGAACAGATGGGAAGGAAAGCCAGGGCCCTACATGGGACATTTCAGCAGAGTGTGAATAAAGGGAGAAAATTCAAATTCCTGGCCAGGCATGGTAGCCCATGCCTGTAATCTCAGCACTTTGGGAAGTGAAGGCAGGAAGATTGCTTGAGGCGAGGAGTTCAAGACCAGCCTGGGCAACATAGCAAGTCCCCATCTCTACAAAAAATAAAAATTAGCCAGGCACAGTGGTGCATGCCTGCAGTCCTAGGTACTTGGGAGGCTAAGGTACTTGAGAGGATGGCTTGAGCCCAGGAGGTCAAAGCTAATTCCTAGAGACCAGGGAGCTGATAAAATTAGCAAGGATAAAGTTGATGGCCAACAGATAAGCCAGTATTTCTTTCTTTCTTTCATTTTATTTTTTTTTTCCATTTCATATTTTTATTATTTATCTTTTTATTTTTAGTTTTTTGGACACCAAGTCTTGCTCTACCCGGGCTGGAGTGCAATGGTGTGATCTCAACTCACTGCAACCTCCGCCTCCCAGATGCAAGTGATTCTTCTGCCTCAGTCCCCTGAGTAGCTGGGATTACAGGTGTACGCCACTATGCTGGCTAATTTTTGTACTTTTAGTAGAGATGGGGTTTCGCTATGTTGGCCAGGCTGGTCTCAAACTCCTAAGTGATCTGCTCGCCTTGGCCTTCCAAAGTGCTGGGATTACAGGGGTTAGCCACCAGGCCCAGCCACCAATCTTTCTTTCCCAGGACCCGCCCAACTCCAAGCCAGAGTCTCCACTGACAGAGCAGGAGTATCGCCATCTTGGACAAGCATTGTCATTTTAAGTTCACCTTGATCAAAAATTGCCTAAATCCAAAGGGCATCAGGCTAATGGTTAATATCAGCATGACCATAAACCACAAATGACATCTCCGATCAGAAACATTCCAAACCCCTCCCTGACCAGAGACATGCCAGCCATGAGATAACCTCCCCACTAGCCAGAAAGATGTCAGGCCCAGGATAACCTCCCCTCCACCCAGAGACATTCCAGCCTCGCCATAAACTTCTCCCCAACACAGAAATATTCTAAGTTTGTGATTGTTAGGGGCAAGCTGTGCAGGCTGACCCCTTCCCCCCACCCTATTGCTCTCCAGCTGCATTCCTGAACCCCTACCTGGGCGCCACATCAAGGCTGCCAGATGTGCTATAATTAAACAAAGCCTGATAACAGCCCTCCAGGCAGCACGGGCAGCTCAAGGGAGGACTGGGAAAACATATGTTGGTTATCCATATTTGTAAATTCCTGTTTGAAACATATCTGTAAAAAAACTCTTGGTTTCTCTCTTTTTTTTTTAAGACTCCCGCCGCAAAAGTCACAGGATGATGCATTGTAGGTCTGTTACAAGTTAACAAACTATCGCTGTACCTGTTACCGGTGGATAAATTATGCCCCTCTCCCCTATATAAACGCCTTGTTTTGTAAGTTCTGGGCTGCCTCCTCTGTTATGGAGCAGCCCGGCAGGTTAATAAAACTTTCTTGCCTGACTTTGGGTCTATTCTCCAGTGATAAGGCCCCTCACCCTAAAACCAATACATACTCTTAGTCTGTAAGAGAGAATGCTCCTGACCAAAATTGGCCAGCCTCTCTCAGGTTTATTTCTCTAAAACAAACCTGTGTTTGACTGTTAAGCTGACTTTTGTGTTTCTTTCTTCTTTTTTTTTTTTTTCTTGAGATGGAGTCTCGCTCTGTCCCAGGCTGGAGTGCAGTGTTGGGATCTTGGCTCACCGCAACCTCTGCCTCCCGGGTTCAGGCAATTCTCCTGCCTCGGCCTTCCGAGTAGCTAGAATTGCAGGTGCATGCCCCCACGCCCAGCTAATTTTTGTATTTTCAGTAGAGACAGAGTTTCATCATGTTGGCCAGGCTGGTCTCGAACTCCTGACTTCGTTATCCGCCTGCTTCGGCCTCCCAAAGTGCTGATATTACAGGCATGAGCCACCGCACCCAGCTCTTTCATTTTTTTTTTTTTTTTTTGAGACAGGGTTTCATCATGTTGGCCAGGCTAGTCTCAAACTCCTGACCTCATGATCTGCCCACCTCGGCCTCCCAAAGTACTGAGTTTACAAGCGTGAGCCACCACGCCCAGCCTTCCTCTTTCTTTAACTCTTACAACCAGAGGGATTATGGGCCCAGGATAGCCAATCAAGTCTTGGAGCCAAAGATCCTCCTGGTCAGTCCTTCACCAGGGCTACCCACAATGGCCCACGGATCCTGTTCTTTCATGTCTGGCCAGCCCTTTTCAGATTGATGCGGCCTTTTTTCTAGATGTTTGGACACCTTCAGTCAGGTTCTCCTGTCTCTCTGCATCTGTGGTTGTTAATGTGTAGATTATTTGAATGGGCTTTAGCAGGGCTCCAAGAATTCCCCCCAAAAATTGTATGCAAAATAATGTAAGGCAAATATGCATTGATTTGGGGAAAGCATTCAACAAATTCTCAGAAGAATTGGAGGATGTAATAAAAATGAAAAACCCAGCCTGGCCAACATGGTGAAACCCCATCTCTACTAAAAATACAAAAATTAGCCAGGCATGGCAGCAGGCACCCCTAGTTCCCAGCTACTCAGGAGGCTGAGGTGGCAGAATGGATTGAACCTGGGAGGCAGAGGTTGGAGTGAGACCCTGTCTCTAAAAAAGAAAATAAAAAATAAAAATGAGGCTGGGCACAGTGGCTCAGGCCTGTAATCCTAGCACTTTGGGAAGTGGAGACAGGTGGATCACCTGGGATCAGGAGTTCGAGACCAGCCTGGCCAACATGGTGAAACCCTGTCTTTACTAAAAATACAAAAATTAGCCGGGCATGGTGGTGCATACCTGTAATCCTAGCTACTCTGGAGGCTGAGGCAGGAGAATTGCTTGAACCCGTGAGGCAGAGGTTGCAGTGAGCCAAGACTGCACTTCTGCACTCCAGCCCGGGGGACAGAGTGAGACTCTATCTCAATAAAAAAAGAAAGAGCCAGGTGCAGTGGCGCACACCTGTAATCCCAGTACTTTGGGAGGCCAAGGCAGGTGGATAATGAGGTCAGAAGTTCAAGACCAGCCTGGCCAACATGGTGAAACCCTCTTTATTTTTAAAAAAAAAAAAAAGGGAAGAAAAAGAAAGAGAGAGAGAGAGAAAGAAAGAGAAAGAGAGAAAGAAAAAGTTTTGTCAGGTCTCCATACGCAAGCCTGGAGCCTGAAAGTCTGAAGTCCTGCTTGCCTAGGTTCATGTCTCCCACTCCACTGCCTGCATTTGCCATTGCAGTGGAGCTTCTGGGGACGAGCCCCTCACCCAACCCTGCCTGCCATCTTAACTGTTCTTATGACAATGGAAATACCTCTCACCCAACCCTGCCATTGTAACTGAACTTGTGGTCATGTATACTCCTTGCCCCTAACCCCCACCAGTGTAACTGAATTTACTCTGCAACACCCCTGCCCCCCAAAAAACTACCCAAACCTATAAAATCATCTCCTATCCCAGTGCCCTTTGCTAATGTCCTTTTCGGCCTTAGCCTACCTGCACCCAGGTGAATAAACAGCCATGTTGCACACACAAAGCCTGTTTGGAAGGTCTCTTCATTCAAAGCGCGAATTTTTCAACAAGTTTGTAACATTCTCTTCTTCAAAAAAGAAAAGAAAAAAAAAAAGCAAGATGCCCTTGTTCAAGCCTGTAATCTGAGCATTTGGGGAGATTGAGGAGGGGTGATCCATTGAGGCCCAGAGTTTGAGATCAGCCTGGCCAACATAGCAAGACTCCATCTTTATTAAAAAAAAAAAAAAAAGGCTGGGCTTGGTAGCTCACGCCTGTAATCCCAGCACTTCGGAAGGACAAGGTGGGCGGATTATCTAAAGTCGGGAGTTCAAGAGCAGCCTGACCAACATGGAGAAATCCCTCAGCCTCCCAAAGTGCTGGGATTACAGGTGTGAGCCACCGTGCCCGGCCTGATGGTTGAAATGTTATCAGTGAGAATGTAACGCCCCACTCCTGCATGGAGGATCTGTCATGAAAGACGTTTCGATTCAAAGACACCACCTCTTTTTCCAACCCAGGTTAAGGGGTTTCCAACAGAACGATCCACATTTATATTAATATAGCAAGATCTTAAGTCTCTTCTCAGCCAAGGGATATTAATCCCTTTCATTCTGGCAGGTTTGGTTTGATCGATTTAAAAAAATCGCTCCATTTCAATTTTACCTACACTTTCCTCCTTCTCCTTCCCCCTAATCCTCTAAGGATCCGGCCTCTGCCTTGGAGGAGGGGCCCTGTGGTTTGTCGGTCGGACTTCCAGGTGGGCGACCTTGCGGCGTTGCTGATCCGCCTAAAAATAACTAAGGATTGCGTGGGTCCGAGGACAACGGAGCTGAGGCGCCAGCACTTTTCTCCCACCTCGGGATCCCTGGTTTGAGGATCAGGAACCTCCGAAATGGCTTTCTCAGGGCGCTTCCCTCTCAGTGAAGGGCCAGATGATTGCTGGTGGACGGTACAAATGCAAGGTGAGGGTCGAGCCTCGACCCTATGGCCTCAGTTCTCACAAACCCCCGAGAGTGCGCGTCACCATTTCCCCGTTTAACTGGGGAGGAGACAAGAGCCTAAGTAACGAGCCTCAGGCCATTAAGTCAGGAACTGGCGAGCAGGGAGCCCAACCTCCCTTTTTGTACTCCAAAACCTGTGCTTTGAAAACGCGCCGTGCTTCTCGGAAGAAAGTCCCGGAGAGGGGTGCTGCCCCGCGGTCCCCTGGAGCGCCCAAAAACCTCTGGGCTGGGAGACTAACGCACAATCGGGGGGAGAAAAGGAGGATTGGTCCACGACGGATGTGTGGACCAATCCCAAGATCACAAAGAAGCAAAGGGGCGGGTTTATGCAAAACAATCTGCGCAGAGGGCAGGCAGGTGAAGCGGTACAGGACGCTTACACATATCTATTTTCAAAAAAAGTCCACTTATATTGAAGAAAGAATAACGAAAAATGTGTTTAGGAAATATAATGCATTGGAAAGTAATTTAACAATTAATGCCTAGAAAGTTACCATAAGTGTAAAAAGGAAGGAGAGGATAAGGCCGTCAAGGAGCCGCCTGTAAAGTTATCGCTTCTCGGCCTTTTGGCTAAGATCAAGTGTAGTATCTGTTCTTATCAGTTTAATATCTGATACGTCCTCTATCCGAGGACAATATATTAAATGGATTTTTGGAAACAGGAGATGGAATAGGAGCTTGCTCCGTCCACTCCACGCATCGACCTGGTATTGCAGTACTTCCAGGAACGGTGCATCCCCCCTCGGGGGGAACAAGTATGGTTAAAGTCAGACTTAAAACAGGTATTACTAGATCACGTCATAGACTGAGATTGGCTCTTTTAAGCTAACAGGGCATCAGAATGACGTCGTAGAACGCTTATCGACACCCGCGGGAAATTTTAAAATGAATTATTTTGTTTACTTTTCTAACACGTACTTTGTTTAACGTGGTGTAGAAAAGTGGACCGTGTTTGGGAGCTAGCACACCATCTTAGATGACATACCCAGATTCCATTTCTATATAGGTATAGTAAGTCTGCCCGGGTGCGGTTGTTCATATCTGTAATTGGGAGGTCGAGAAAGGCGGGTCAGGAGATCAAAACTGTCTTGGCGAACATAGTGCAACCCCCTCTCTACTAGAAAAATACAAAAATTCGCCGATACCGATATCCCGCCACTGCACTCCAGCCTGGGCAACAAAGAGCGAAACTCCGTCTCAAACGAACACACACACATTAAATAATAATAATAATGTCAAAAGTTATGTTCAGGAAATCCTTATCTGAAGCTCTGCCCTAAATTGGAAAACAAGTCTGCCACTCAGTAAGGACAGATCCGCCAGGCAAGATTGGGATTCTTCACTAACTTAATGTCAAACAGCCAAGTTTGTGATAGTTTGTGATTTAAAGCAATTGTCACTCGAAGGGGGTCGTTACTGTATTTTATAACTGCAGTTCATCCTTGGGAGAAATGTTTCCTGTTTTTTTTTTTTTGTTTTTTTTTTTTTTGAGAGTCTCGCTCTGTCGCTAGATTGCAGTTACCTTAGCTCAGTGCAACATCCGCCTCCCGGGTTCAAGCAATTCTGCCTCAGCCTCCCAAGTAGCTGGGACAACAGGCATGCATCACCACACCCAGCTAATTTTTGTATTTTAGTAGAGACGAGGTTTCAGCATGTTGGCCAGGATGGTCTCGATCTCTTGACCTTGTGATCCGCCCGCTTCGGCCCCCTCAAAATGCTGGGATTACAGGCGTGAGCCACTGAGCCCGACCATGTTTCCTGTTAAGTTTGCAGATTTTTCCTAAATTTGAGCTCATTTTTTTAAACACCACGAGGTTTCAATGAGAGGAAATTAAAACGATGCCCCTACCTCTGCTTTCCAAACAGAGCTCTGTTAAGATCGTCGGCTTCCTTTTCCAATCTTTCTTTCGTGATTTACACTCCATTATGAAGCCCCACACATCATTAATGATTTGAATCGTTTCTAAAGTGGGCTCTCTTCTTGTCTAATAGTCCAGAATACATATTACATAATGGAGCCAGGAAACAAACTAGGGCTGGCTTGACCCAGCCACGCAGTCCAGGAAAGCTGCGTTTCACTCCAAGTGCAAAATGATCAGTATATTCTTCCGATCGCCATAAACAAGTATCTCCTGGTTTCATTTTTGTAAAGCAAAACAAGCAGAGGAGCTTTACTCTTCCGGCTCTTTAAACTCCCAGCAAACACGCTGCACCGCTTCGGACTAGCTGCCCGCTGGTGACGCACAGGCTGCGCCGGAAGTGCGAACCGTCGGTATCCGGGCTCTGTCATGGCGACTGCTGCCGCGCGCTGGAACCATGTGTGGGTCGGCACCGAGACTGGGATCCTGAAAGGTGGGTGGCAGGCTCGGGCGTCGGGAAGTGCAGGGGTGCACTCGCGCCCCCGGCGTGACTGACGCTCTCATCTCTCAGGGGTAAACCTTCAGCGAAAACAGGCGGCGAACTTCACCGCCGGGAGACAGCCGCGGCGCGAGGAGTCGGTGAGCGCTCTGTGCTGGGGAGCCGGGGGCGAGACCCAGGTGAGTGGCCGCTGGTCGGGCTGGAGCTGGGGGCCTGGGACGCAGCAGCCTCGTTCTCCTCGCCATCTCGCCCTTCTTTGCCGCAGATCCTGGTGGGCTGCGCGGACCGGACAGTGAAGCACTTCAGCACCGAGGACGGCATATTCCAGGGTCAGAGACACTGCCCGGGCGGGGAGGGCACGTTCCGTGGCCTCGCCCAGGCCGACGGGTAAGACCAATCCCCTCGTTAAACTTAGGGCGAAGGGAGAGCGTTGATGCTCCCTGAGGATACTGGAATGATGGCGACAGACAAACTCTTAGTGATACGGCTTTGAATGGGTGACAGGGACCTGGGTTTCTGCCTTCCGTAGTTCATACCTGTAACACACATTTATTGAACACCTACTGAATTCCACGTACTGGGCGAAGTGCAGGGGCTGCGGTTAAAATCTCTGCCTTCAAGAAGTTTGAATCCTCGAAGGTTTTTCACCTGACTCCATTATAACTTTCTGGGTAACCACAGGCAAGTCATTTAATAATGTTTTCTTTGTTTGTTTGTTTGTTTGTTTGTTGTTTTTAAGATGGAGTTTTGTTCTTGTTGCCCAGACTGGAGTGCGATGGCATGATCTTGGCTCACTGCAACCTCCGCCTCCTCAGTTAAAGCAATTCTCCTGCCTCAGCCTCCCGAGTAGCTGGGATTACAGGCATGCGCCACCACGCCCACCTAATTTTATATTTTTAGTAGAGACGCGGTTTCTCCACATTGGTTAAGCTGGTCTTGAACTCCCGGCCTCAGGTGATCCACCCGCCTCTGCCTCACAAAGTGCTGGGATTACAGACTTAAGCCACTGCACCTGGCCAATTTTTTAAATTTTTAAAAATTTTTATCGAGACAGAGTTTCGCTGTTGTTGCCCAGGCTGGAGTGCAGTGGCCACGATCTTGGCTCACTGCAACCTCTACCTCCTGGTTCAAGTGATTCTCATGTCTCAGCCTTCCAAATAGCCGGGATTGCAGGCACCCACCACCACGCCCGGCTAATTTTTTGTATTTTTAGTAGAGATGGGATTTCACCATGTTGGCCAGGCTGGCCAGGCTGGTCTCGAACTCCTGAACTCAGGTGATGCATCTGCCTCAGCCTCCTAAAGTGTTGGGATTACAAGTGTGAGCCACCGTGCCCGGCCTGTCATTTAATAGTTTTAAGCAAGGCCAGCGCGGTGGCTCACGCCTGTAATGCCAGCACTTTGGGAGGCGGAGGTGGGCGGATCATGAGATCAGGGGTTCGAGACCAGCTCGGGCAACATGGTGAAACCCCTTCTCTACTAAAAAAAAAATACAAAAATTAGCCAGATGTGGTGGCACATGCCTATAATCCTAGTTATTTGGGAGGCTGAGGCCAGAGAATCACTTGAATCCTGGTGGCAGAGGTTGCAGTGAGCCGAGATTGTGGCAATGCACTCCGCCTGGGAAACAGAGCGAGACTCCATCTCAAAAACAAACAAACAAAAGAATAGTTTTGAGCATTTATTTATTTGTTTATTTATTTTGAGATGAGGTTTCACCATGTTGGCCAGGATGGTCTAGATCTCCTGACCTCGTGATCTGTCCACCTTGGCCTCCCAAAGTGCTGGCATTACAGGCGTGAGCCACCACGCCCGGCCTCATTCATTTATTTATTCATTCATTCACATATAATTTTTGAAACAGAGCCTCCCTGTGTCACCTGGGTTTGAGTGTAGTGGCACATTCAAGGCTCACTGCAGCCTCAACCTCCTGGGGTCAAGCAATCCTCCTGCCTCAACCTCCTGAGTACCTGGGACCAAAGGCAAGTGCCACTCGCCCAGCTAAATTTTTAAATTTTCTGTAGAGATGGGGTTTGTGTGCCCAGGCTGGTCTCGAACTCGTGGACTCAAGTTGAGCATGCTTAACATAATGAGAACTAAGAACCACCAATAAGGTGATGTAGCTCTGAAAGCAAAAAATAGGAAGGTGCTAATTGGTTGGATTACTGGCCCTGCTTTCTTCCAAAGATTAAGAAAGAGGGCTGTAAACAGGCTGCATAGGCTTGATGGTGTTAATTCTGACAGGTGAGGTCTGGTAAGGCTCTGTGGGGGACTGGATGTTGAACTGGGTCTTGAGGGATGGGTAAAATTTTGACTGGTGGAAAAAGGGATACAGGTATTCTAGAAAGGGGGTACTGCCTGGAAGAGGCAAAGGACTCAGGGCAGGCTACAGGGTACATAAATAGGATAAATAGCATTTGGAAGTTGACTCCAAGGACACGTTTTAATACAAGATGGACACAGTATTAGGTTGGAATTAAGTGTAAAGGGCTTTAAGTGCTAGGTTGAGAGATTTGCACTTATATTGGTGTTGGGGACTTGTTAGTGCTTTTTTTTTCTTTTTTTGAGATGGAGTCTCGCTCTGTTCCCCAGGCTGGAGTGCATTGGCACAATCTTGGCTCACTGCAACCTCTGCCACTGGGGTTCAAGTGATCCGCTGGCCTCAGCCTCCCAAGTAGCTGGGATTATAGACGTGTGCCACCACATCCGGCTAATTTTTTTTTTTTTTTAAGAGATGGGGTTTCACCATGTTGGCCACGCTGGTCTGGAACTCCTGACCTTAGGTGATCCGCCCACCTCGGCCTCCCAAAGTGCTGGGTTTACAGGCATGAGCCACTACTCCCGGCCTAATTTTTGTATTTTTTTGATAGAAAAGGGGTTTCACCATGTTGACCAGGCTGGTCTCGAACTCCGGACCTCGTGATTCACCCGCCTTTGCCTCACAAAGTGCTGGGATTACAGGTGTGAGCCACCACGCCCGGCCTTTTCTTTTTTTAAAAAACAGAATCTTGCTCTGTCACCCACGGTAAAGTGCAGCAGCACAATCTCAGCTCACTGCAACCTCCAGCTCCCTTGTTCAAGCTATTCTCCTGCTTCAGCTTTCCAAGTAGCTAGGACTATAGGTGTGTGCCACCATGCCCAGCTAATTTTTGTATTTTTCAGTAGAGACAGAGTTTCACTATATGTTGGCCAGGCTGGTCTGGAACTCCTGACCTCAGGTGATCTGCCTTGGCCTCCCAAAGTGCTGGGATTATAGGTGTGAACCACCACACCTGGCTATTAGTTTTTGAACAGGAAGTACCCTGGCCAGCACTGGGAGCCTGTAGGAGTATAGAGGATGGATTGGAGACAGGGCGACTGGGAGACTTTTGCCACAGCTCAGGGAAGCCAATACAGAGTGCCTGAACCCAGTTGGGGAGGGTTGGCAGGTGTGAGAAAGAGCATAGGCCCAACATCTGTGCAACTCCTGGGGAGAGGCTTGCTTGGACATGTTGGGTGGGATATTTTAGGCAAGAGACTGACATTTAGTGCCTGAAACCTAGAGCAAGGAACACAAGAAGCTGGTGTTTGGCTTTGGCCAAACCCTAAATTGAGACCAGTTCCATTTCAGTCAATCCTTTTAGAACTGCTTATCCTGAGCCCTAGTAAGCAACTCAAGATTCAGATAGACCAGCATGGCAAAGTGTTAGATATATCTGTGAACAGCAAAAACAAACTGGAATATTACAGAGTTGATTTCCAGCTCTTGTAATATTCATAGCCGAGTGTAGTTTCTCAGAGCTTCTGTTTCCTCACTTGGTAAACCCTCACCCTGTTGAGTAAGTTGAATTAACAGATTAGGAAGCTGGAAGCTGTCAAACCCTGCCTAGAGCCCAGTGACCTAGAGGTTGTCTTCTAAACTGAACTGTTGGGAGGGAATCTGGTTGATATGAGTTTGGGTCCTAGAGAATACTTTTATACTTTTTAAAAAATTTAAATATTAGTCAAGTATAGTAGTGAGATGGAGAGAAAGATTAGAACAAGGAGTTTAAGCACTTAAAAAAAAATCTAAACTCTACCCTTTCTCTGTCTGCAGCACCATCATCACATGTGTGGATTCTGGGATTCTCAGAGTCTGGCATGACAATGACAAGGACATATCCTCTGACCCAGTGAGGCTCCTCTGCCCTGATGGTTGGGGGAGGGGGCTGGGGTAGGAGCCTGATGATCGTGTTGGGGAAGAGAGGATTAAGGACTCTGGAATGGACTCTTATCTCCCCTTCTTTTTAGCTCCTGGAACTGAGAGTGGGCCCTGGGGTGTGTAGGATGCGCCAAGACCCAGCACACCCCCATGTGGTTGCCACAGGTGGGAAAGAGAATGGCTTGAAGATGTGGGACCTGCAGGGCTCTGAGGAACCTGTGTTCAGGGCCAAGAACGTGAGTGACAAGAGTGTGGAGGAGCTGGTCCTGAAGTTGAGGGAGACTGAGACTACTATGAGTCTGAGACCAGATGGGCTTTAGAGGGTAAAGGAGGGCTGAAAGGGGCACACTGAGCCCCCCACAGCCCTGTCTCCATCTGCCCACCCCACCAGGTGCGGAATGACTGGCTGGACCTGCGAGTTCCCATCTGGGACCAGGACATACAGTTTCTCCCAGGGTCACAGAAGCTTGTCACCTGTACAGGGTACCACCAGGTAGGGTGTCACCTCACTCCTACCTTCTCCTGGGATAAAGCAGCCTCTTGGAGAAACGGCCCCCACAGTTTGGCACAGGTGCCCTTCTCACCATCCTGAGCTCAGAGGAGCAAGCGCTTCCCCATCTGTTCCAGCCATGCCACTGAGCCCCTGACCTTCCTTTATTGCATTCTAGGGTGGAGTTTCCTGAACTATGCCTGTTTTCCTCCCACCTGGAAGAGAGGAGAGTGGACCCCCTTCACAGTGGGAATTATAGGGTGCAGGTGTCAGAGGACATTGGGCTAGGTGTTAAGAGAACTGGGTTCTGGTCCTGATGCAGCCTCTCTGATTTGCTTTGGGACCCAGGCCTGAGAGCCTCCCATCTCTGGCCTCAGCTCCTCAGCTTTACCTGAAGGGCCCGAATGGGGAATCTTTATGGCTTGTCTCATTTGAGGTCTTGAGACATAAGCAGGGCTGGGTCACTGTATTTGTCCTGTTTCCTTTGCTTCTCCACATTGTAGTCTGATCTTGGTCAAACGCCTCTGCTCAAAACACATATAAGGGCATTCTCTCTCCTCCTTCATTCAGGCTGACCTCTGCTTGAAATTTAGCACCCACTGCCTACTGGACTGACTTGGTTTCCATCCCTTCATTTTCCCTAGATGGGAGTATGGGGAGTGGAATGCTCACACACTTCCAACCCGGGGGACCTCTCCTCTCAGCTCTGTCCATTCATGCTGCTAAGCAGCTCTTCTAACACCTCAATGCTCAAAAAAAAGGCATACATCTAAGATGAGAAAGTTTCTCTGACAGTGGATCATAAATAAAGCAGTGTGCAGGGAGAGGGTGAGGATAGAGATGCCAGAGGGTGGGTGCAGGGTGAGGATACTTTTGTGATGCTTCAGCCTTCCTCTAGGTCCGTGTCTATGATCCAGCCTCCCCTCAGCGCCGGCCAGTCCTAGAGACCACCTATGGAGAGTACCCACTGACAGCCATGACCCTCACTCCTGTAGGCAAGTGAGTGTTTAGAGGGGAAGGCATGGGAGGGTGGGGCTTGGGAAGGGCTCCAGGAGGTTACTGCTGACCCCGCCTGCCTCTGGTCTCAATCTCAGCTCGGTGATTGTGGGAAACACTCATGGGCAGCTGGCAGAAATTGACCTTCGGCAAGGTGAGTGGACGAGGGTATGTTTGGGGAAAGGAATGAGCAGGGGTAAGGGTTAGGATTCCCTCTAAGGTGGTGCAGTGGGGCCAGTGAGGCCTCATTCCCATGCCAAATTGCCTGGGTTCAAATCCTGGTTTCCCCAAAAGCTATATCACCTTAAACTAATTTTTTTTTTTTTTTCTTTTGAGATGGAGTCGTGCTTTGTAGCCCAGGCTGGAGTGCAGTGGTGCAATCACAGCTCACTGCAACCTCCACCTCCCTGATCCCGGTTGAAGCAATTCTCCTACCTCAGCGTCCCAAGTAGCTGGGATTACAGGCATGAGCCACCATCACCATGCCCAGCTAATTTTTTTTGTATTTTTTAGTAGACACAGGGTTTTACCATTTTGGCCAGTCTGGTCTTGAACTCCTGACCTTGTGATCCACCCGCCTCTGCCGCCCAAAGTGCTGGGATTACAGGTGTGAGCCACCGCACCTGGCCCAACCTTAAACTAATTATTTCAGCTCCCTGTGCCTTGGTTTCCTCACCTTTGAAATGGAAATATTAGTAAAAGCTCCAGTCTCAGGGTTTTGTTGAAGATTAAGTGTTGAAATGGAAAGTGATTGAAACAGAAAACAATAAATGGTTGGTTATTGGCCAGCGAGTTATCACTGATGCTTCCCCCCCCTTCTTCAGGGCGTCTATTGGGCTGTCTGAAGGGGCTGGCAGGCAGCGTCCGTGGGTTGCAGTGCCACCCTTCCAAGCCTCTACTAGCCTCCTGTGGCTTGGACAGAGTCTTGAGAATACACAGGATCCAGAATCCACGGGGTCTGGAGCATAAGGTAAGTCATCCCTCCTACCCCCAACTCATGGTCTTGTGGAGGCCCAGCCTCCTGTGCCCCCATTCATGTTTCTGTCTCAGCCTGGCTTCTTAAGGCCTCTCATCTTTTGCAGGTTTATCTCAAGTCTCAATTGAACTGCCTCCTCCTGTCAGACAGGGACAACTGGGAGGTGAGCAGTTGGGTCAGGAATGTGGGAGCCAAGGGCATAGGTGTGAGGACCTCCCTATGGAGAGGAAAAAGAGGCAGCTGGAATGCAAACCTGGGACGCTTTGTTTATCTGTCTGGTCACTTAATTTCTCTGAGAGGAATTAACAGTTAAAATCCTGAGAGGGTTATTGCCAAGAACATGGATGGGTTGCTTTCTGGGAGTGGGGAATAAAGGTGGTGGTACTCAGATGGATTATTTTTCAGCCAGGGTCTCCTTCCCTATGGGTTTGTCCCTATGCCCCTGACTTTTTTTTTTTTTTTTTTTTTTTAACCTCTTTTTGTGGAGATGGGGTCTCCTTATGTTACCCGGTCTGGTCGCTAAGTCCTGGGCTCAAACAGTCCTCCTGCTTTGGCCTCCGAAAGTGCTGAGATTACAGGTGGGAGCCACTGTGCCCGGCACCCCTGACTCTGAAGCTTTCTTCCCACTCACCAGGATGAGCCCCAAGAACCTCAAGAACCCAACAAGGTGCCCCTAGAAGACACAGAGACAGATGAACTTTGGGCATCCTTGGAGGCAGCTGCCAAGCGGAAGCTCTCGGATTTGGAGCAGACCCAAGGAGCTCTCCAAACCAGAAGGAGAAAGAAGAAGCGGCCTGGGTCCACCAGCTCCTGACGCCTCTGGGTCCACCA